>ML739237.1:0-39986 GCA_009193565.1 Aspergillus coremiiformis | reverse complement strand
AAAAAAAAAAAAAAAAACAAATCAAAAAGAAAGCAAAAGAAAAAAAGAGAAGAGACAAAAGAAGAGAGATGAATAGCGAAGAAAGTATAGGTATAGCTGTCAAAGTAAACCACCACCAACCACTTGAAGATTAAAAGAGTAGTGACAAGGGAATAGTACTACCTATTCCTAGGCCCATTAGAGTTTGATCATAGGTATGTACTTAGTCAACACAGCCTGAGCTTCAAATACATGAACTGCAACACTGGGGTTGCATTGTGTTGAAAATGGTTGTACGCTCGGTGAATGAAGTTAGAGGGGCACTGTCTCCTTGTCTAAGTTGGTAGATAACAGAGAAGAACAAGAAAAAGTAGAGAAGGAAGAAGGTATCCACTACAGTAGTAGTAGTATATAAAGGCATGACAGTAGCGGCGTCAAGAATGTAAAGAATTAACCATTCATGGTTCAGCTTGCCGCCAAGTCACCAGGGAAAAGGTGCCACAGTACTAACAAGTTTGTGGGAAAACCACTGGGGTTGGGCGGATCGTTTTTCAAAATGACATCAAGCGCCTGCTGTAACTAAGGCGTTGGCCTAAGGCCCCAGCGCTTGCTTAACGTCTTGGTGTTTCAATTTTCCCCTGAATTTGATTGAATGATTAGGCCCCAAAATTATGTGTGATCCCTAACCGAATACTGGTGGTACGGAACAAAATGAACCTCTTGATTGATTTGTTAAAACAGCATGATATTTTATTTTAAGAAGAGTTTCCTTTTTTATTTTTTATTTTTCTTTTTCTTTTTCAGTTTTTACATTGCTTTTTTCAGCATGATTATCCTGGATGTACTGTAGATCTTTCTGGATTAGGGGGTGTTCACTAGTCCGATTCAGGTATAGCTGTAGCCCTAAGGGGCACTGGCACATGATTGGCCAGGACTGTGAGCCAAACCCGAAGTTGAAACTTAGGTTGTCACTTATTAGGTAATCTTGTTGATAGTCACGTGAGGTCATGTGTGGCTAGAGAAACCACTTAACGCGTCCAGTCCAAACCGACGCGTTCTCGACGCGACTCTAGTACCTATTTTCTAGGAGAGAAATTCTACCGATCTCTCCCTTACAACGGACGCCTGCAAACAACCTCCTCCACTTCACACCTTCTATCGGTCCTAAAGCGTGCCCCATCCCCAATCTAATATCGGCATTTTACCTTCATAGGACCGACTCATAATGTCTTCTCCGGCTCCAACTCGCCGTAGGGGTCGCCCGAGCAGAGCTTCGGCAACAGCTTCGCCTGCCCGTACAGATGAACAGTCACAGACAACTCCCCGCGCTTCTCGTCGTCTCAGGGGTGAAGCTCCGGTCCCTTCGTCATCACCATTGTTCTTTCAGTCTTCTCCCGCCAAAGGAAATAATAGCACCGCCGAGACACCAGACGTCAGAATGGATGAGCCTAGCTCTCCTATTAGAGCAACCTCCGCCATAGATGAAGGGGAGACCACACCTCGGGGCAACCGTCCTAATATCAGAGGTGCGATGATCCCCGAAAGTTTCCCCTACTTACTGATTGCTCATGTATAGCAGACTCTTCCCCCATCCGATATATGTCTAGTTCCAGCCCCACTCGCGCTCGTAGCCACCAGTCAGGACGCTCTGATATTCCCAGTAGTAGCAGTGGTCTTTTTGTCTCTTCTCGATCTGCCACCGGTGGCCATCGCAATGTTGTCTCTCGCCGCAATGACCTTCATTCGGACGGTTTTGGATCGACACCTAGTCGACGGCGCAGAGTTTTTGTCGATGCGAATGGGATCGCTGCTGCTGATAGAGAGCCACAGTCAGATGCGACTTTTTCGAACATCCATCCCGATACTTCGGAGGCAGAGGCATTGGGTGGTGGCTCTACTCGCGTCATCTGGGGGACTAATATCTCCATCCAAGATTCTATGTCCGCGTTCAAGAACTTCCTCTACAACTTTGCAACCAAATATCGTCTGTGGGCAGAAGGTGCGACAGAAGATGAAACTCGCAGAATTGGAGATACTGCAGAGGAGAAGGAGTACATTACAATGCTCAGCACGATGCGTCAGTTGGGTGTGACTAGTTTGAATCTGGACGCCAAGAACCTCAAGGCATACCCATTGACGTTGAAGCTGTGGCATCAACTACACGCATACCCCCAGGAGATTATTCCTCTGATGGACCAGACTATTAAGGATGTTATGGTTGAACTAGCGATCAAAGAAATGGAGCGCCTACGAACCCAGAACCAACGCTCAAGGGATCTGAGTTCGGCACCTGCAGTCCCAAATTCGGACGCCATGAGTGAGACTGGCCGAATGCCACAGACTGAAATTCCAGACCTTGTCGGTGAGGTTGAGACGAAGGCTTTCAAGGTTCTGCCATTCGGACTTGATTCCAGCGTGAACATGAGAGACCTGGACCCGGCTGGTATGTTCATTCTCCAATCTCCTTGATTTCGACATTGTTGTTGTTAAAATCTATTCTAGACATGGACAAGTTGGTGAGCATCAAGGGTCTCGTCATTCGCGCGACGCCTATTATCCCAGATATGAAAGAAGGTAAGTTTAAGGTACCACTTAATCTCCCGTTCAGCCTCGCTAACCGTGCTCCTAGCATTCTTCCGCTGTCAGATTTGCAACCACGGAGTTCAGGTTGATATTGATCGTGGAAAGATTGCGGAGCCCACTATCTGCCCGCGCCCTGCCTGCAAGGAAAGAAACTCGATGGAGATTATCCACAACCGTTGTGTTTTTGCCGACAAGCAGGTCATCAAATTGCAGGAAACGCCAGATAGTATTCCCGACGGCCAAACTCCTCATTCGGTTGCTCTTTGCGTGTACGATGAGTTGGTCGATGTCTGTAAGGCCGGTGATCGAGTTGAGGTGACTGGTATCTTCCGATGCAACCCTGTGCGCGTGAATCCCCGGCAGCGGACCCAAAAAGCGCTTTTTAAGACTTATGTCGATGTCTTGCACGTCCAGAAGGTCGATCGTAGGAAAATGGGCATCGATGTGACGACTATCGAGCAAGAGTTGTCGGAGCAGGCTGCTGGAGATGCCGAGCAGACCCGGAAGATTACCGCCGAGGAAGAGGAGAAGATCAAGCGGACTGCCAGCCGGCCGGATGTGTATAAGCTACTCTCTCGGTCTCTCGCACCCAGTATCTACGAGATGGATGATGTCAAGAAGGGTATTCTCCTCCAGATGTTTGGGGGCACCAACAAGTCTTTCCAAAAGGGCGGCAACCCACGCTACCGCGGTGACATTAATGTGCTCCTTTGCGGTGACCCGTCAACTTCGAAATCCCAACTGCTTCGTTATGTCCACAAGATTGCACCTCGAGGAGTATACACTAGTGGTAAAGGTTCTTCCGCTGTTGGTCTTACAGCCTATGTGACTCGCGACCCCGACACACGTCAGATGGTCCTCGAGTCTGGTGCCCTGGTACTTTCGGATGGTGGTATTTGCTGTATTGACGAGTTTGACAAGATGAACGAATCTACACGCTCGGTCCTGCATGAAGTTATGGAACAGCAGACGGTGTCGATCGCGAAGGCAGGCATCATCACCACGCTGAACGCTCGAACTAGTATCCTTGCTTCAGCAAACCCTATTGGCAGTCGATACAACCCCAATCTACCTGTTCCCCAGAACATTGACTTGCCACCCACCTTGCTGTCCCGTTTTGACTTGGTCTATCTAGTCTTGGATCGTGTGGATGAGCAAGAAGATCGTCGGTTGGCCAAGCATCTAGTCAACATGTATCTGGAGGACAAGCCAGAAAATGCAAGCGACGAAGAAATCTTGGTAAGTAACAAAGTTCAATCCAGATAACTCTTCATGTTTTGCTAATTCTCTTAAAAACTCGCAGCCCGTTGAATTCCTTACTGCCTATATCACTTATGCCAAGACGAAGGTTCATCCCGTTCTCACACCGGCTGCTGGTCGAGCCCTCTCGGATGCATACGTGAACATGCGCAAGCTTGGAGACGATATTCGCTCTTCTGACCGAAGAATCACGGCTACCACTCGTCAGTTGGAATCTATGATCCGACTATCGGAAGCCCACGCGCGTATGCGACTGTCACCAGAAGTGACTGCGGACGATGTCGAGGAGGCGGTGCGTCTCATTCGGTCCGCTATCAAGCAGGCGGCTACGGACTCCCGGACTGGCTTGATCGATATGGGTCTTCTCACTGAAGGCACGAGCGCGAGCGAGAGACGCCAGCGGGAGGCTCTGAAGCGCGGTGTGCTCGCGGTAATCGACGAGCTCGGCAGCAGAGGCAACTCTCCTCGCTGGGGAGACGTCTATAAAGCTTTGACTGAGCAGAGCAGCGGCGAAGTGGATAATGCACAATTTTCCGAAGCAGTTCACATGCTGCAGACTGAAGGCTATGTGATCATTCTGGGTGAGGGCGCACGACGAAGCATCCGGCGTGTTGGAGGCCGACTTCTATAAGCAGGTGATGAGATCATGATGCCATGGAATATATGTAATTCGGGAAAGAGTGCGAGCATACGAGTCAGTCGCATAGATTTGAGGGTTTACCAAACGGTGTCCGGTGTTGGTCTGATAATATATGTACCGTGCTCATTTAATCCGAACTCAATCGAAGCGCAAGCTCTGAACCTTTATTTTCCTAGTAATAATACGCCCCCTGATCCAAGGCTAAACTCACCCCCTCAGGCCACAACCTCCGGAACGAATCTTTTGCGTTCTCTATATTGTGCATGCAAGGTAGTACTTCCTTGGTCACATGGTCATCCTAGCTAGTCCATATAGTTGCACAGAGGCAGGCGATAGCTTTCAATCTGCCAGTATGCTCTGCGAACACCATCCCATTCGTCATCCAGCTTAGGCACTTCGATCTCCTCCCATTCTACATCGAAACCAGCCTCAAACAGATCCATCTCGGCCACTTTTTGGTAGACGTCGTAGCTGATCTGCCGATCAGCTCCCATCCCGTTGAAGAAGCTCCATTTCCCTTCTTGTTCAAGCAGCCCAATGACTTGTTCGCAGAAGAATTCCCGGAAATCGGCATACGACTCAGCAAATGTATCATAGTAGATAGCATCAAACATAACTCCCTGTCCGACCAAGTCCGGGAGAATATCCTGCCACCTACCCTCGTGGATCGTAACTCCCGGCTTCTCATGCCAGCCTTTCCGCTTCATCTCCGCAACGACCTCCGGGTGTGCTTCAATGATATGGTGCTCTGCGGGCGACTGTTCCTGTATAAACCCATCCACAATACCCATACCATGTCCCACATTCAGGGCGCGCAGCCCAGACGTAGGCAGCAACTTCTTCGCCGACTTAGCCATAATATCCGTCTCCCAGGCCATCATCACCCCATTCTGATCTTGGTCCAGCAACCGATCATTCCGGAACGTCAAATTGGAACCCAGATACCGAGAATTGGTAACATCAGGACCTGTCTCCGCAGCCATTTCAGTAGTTGCACCGGCCTCGACCAATTGCGGAACCGATTCACCCTCTGCAGTCTGTGCAGCCTCACCCCCAGCCAGTTCTTCTTGTCCCTCCTCCTCATCTCCATCCTCAAGCTCCTCAAACCCATCCAACCGATTCAGAAGCAACTCCGCCCGTACACCCGCATCAACAATCTGCTCATACAACTCCCTCAACCCCAACCGCCTGGCCACACACCCAGGCGTCTCATTCTTATTATCCAAATCATTCCAAATCGCACCCTCCTGGAGCAGAAACCTCACAGTCGCCGACCCGGACTCCACCACGCCCTTCTGTTCGTCTTTCTGTCCGCCATTGGTCTGGACGCCGTTCGGTTCGTCGTCCGGTTCACAAGCGGCAATCGCGGCGTGGAGCGGTGCGTATCCGGTTTCGGGGTCTTTGACGTTGACGGGGTTTGCGATTGTTTGGTTTGAGCGGATTAGTTGGCGCAGTTTGGGGATGTCGTGTTGGGAGGCGGCGAGGAGGATTTCTTGGACGTCGAGATCGACGTCGATTTCTGTTGTGGGGTCGGTCATTTTTATTTGTAATTTTTTTTTTTTGTTCTAGAGATGGTAAGTTGTTAGATGCCAGTTCAAGTTGCGCTGTACTATTGAGAAGGGATTTGATGCGGGGCAATGATTTGAAGGTGTCAATTGAGTCTGAATTTACCCTTCTGCTGGTTGTTTGTCTGAGGATATTTTGTAAGTACTATTAGAGGATTGGAATAGAATATATTGGCGCCGCTCTTGGTTCAATTTGACTGGTTCAGAGTCGACTTTTGCGAAGGACTAGATTGAAACTGTTCCCCCGCTGTTGAAGATTTAAATTATAAGTTGATAAAATTTATCTCCGCCCGCCGCATCAACATTGAATTCTTCAATTCTACGCGGAACCACTGCCAATCGCGTTCGGCAGAGCGTAGACAAAACAGTGTGACCAGGTGGTGTACGGAGGATACAATGTTCGAGATGATTTTGATACTATTTTATGATCAATTCATACTGCAAGAGAAGAGAACCACTTGGCCCGATTGCTTTCAGAGTCCTATAAATCATTGAAAACTATTTGTACAAATACCTATCTCACAACAACCCCCTTCGGATCGTCCATTCCAAAGCAACAATAAAAGCGCCGGTAAGAATCAGGGCCAATGCAATCAAGTGAATATAATAGCGAAGCTAGGCTTCCTCAGAAGCACCTTCTGTAGAGACCCATCGTAGTCATTATTCCTTTGCTGCGAGAAATTCTTATTTTGGTTCATCAGTGTTGACGTTCACGTTCAGACCCAGACCCTGGGAATCCAGGTACAGCTTGTTCTTTCCGCCGTTCTCTTGCAGGATCTGCGCGATGTGGCGTGCATTCTCGATCTTACGCAGCTCGATGTAACTCTTGCTCTTCTTGATGGCATCACCGATAAGTTCGGCGGAGCGAGCCTCACCCTGAGCGCGGACAATGAAGGCTTGCTTCTCCTGGCGCGCCTTGTCAACCAGGAAAGCGGCACGCTGAGCGTCCTGCTGGGCGACTTGCTTAGCTTCGACAGCGGCGGTGAACTCGGGGGAGAAGGTCAGGTGCTGGCAAAGACGTCAGTATGCCGAATATCTCACAGCCATGCTCGTGATAATCATACCGTAAGCGACACATCATCCAGGGTAATGTTAAAGCGAGCAGCTCGGCGAGCAAGGTTATCCCGAACCATCCTTGCAACATTCTCACGCTGAGTAATAAGTTGACTAGCGTTGAATTGTGCAACAACGCTCTTCAAAACTTCGTTTACAATCGAAGGGAGAACTCGCTCATCAAAGTCCTGTCCAAGGGTACGGTAGATCTGTGGAAGAGCATCCACTCGGGGCTTCGACAGAACACGGCAGGTGATGTTCACCATCTGCAAGTCCTTGGTACCGGTAAGGGAAGCGATGTTCCGCGGCTTCGCGCGGACGTCGTAGATCACCGGCGTTTCGAACCAGGGGATTCTGAAGTGAGTACCTAACGTGTAAATATTCGTTAGCATAATTTTAATGCGGGTGGAGGAGGAGAAAGAAAAGGATTTCCGGAAATATACCTTCATTGAAGATTTCTTTCTGGACACCACTTATCCTAGAGTACTTAATCGCACGGTGACCACCGTCGACTGAAAACCACACCCATCAGCAACTCTATTCATGTTCCAGGAGAATGCAATTGATATGCAGCATTTATACCATTGAATAGGGAGTTCGACAAAGCCCACCCTCCAACACCGAACACAAGCACAGCTCCTGCCAGTCCAAGGCCACCTCGACCGCCACTAGGTGGAAAGCCGACGCCAAAACTTCCACGGCTTCCACGGTTCTGAAGCATCACTTGAAGCTTCTCCCAATGTTCCCTTGGGTTCTGAGACATGATGGTGGTGAGAAGGAAGTAGAATGATATGTGAAAATGAAGTTGTACGAAGCCGGCGTCGAGGTTCTTTCGATGTTCCGGCAAATCGTCCGTTTGGGTCACCGCCTTTGCGTAAAGCTTAAGCTTAACAAGAAAAGCTGCCCGTCAACTTCTCCATCTACAGAAAAATGCCTACTCGAGTCGAAGAGTAGGCTACAACTTCTGTTTACCAAAAGGATAATTATTTATCATTGCACTGCAAGTGTGCGGGAACCTTGTCCCGCTGCCAAACCCCCCCGTTGATCAATTCGTATTGTATCTTTATATTTTATCCCCCCGTCGTGTGAAAAGAACCTGCCTGAGATTAACTATAATCCCGGCAAAGATGGCGCCTCCTGAAAGAGCTGGAAAGAGTGTCTTTTTGGGCAACATCCCATACAGTAGGTGTCTCTATATGACAAGATGTAATTGGTCCTAACACCCATATGTCAGACCTCACGGAGGAGCAGGTTAAAGACATTCTTAGTTCCGCTGGCACAGTGACCAAATTCCGCTTGATGATGAACCCAGAGACAGGAAAGCCTAAAGGTTATGGATTTGCCGACTTCGCCGATGCCGATGCAGCCGCTTCCGCAGTTCGCAACTTGAATGACTATGAGATCATGGGACGGAAGATTCGCGTGGACTGGCCTCATAACAACGAGAAGGATTCGATACCTCCGGATTATTCGCAAACGTCTCAAGTATCCGGACAGGATGGACAACCAGGGGCACAGCAGTCATCGGCGCCTCTGCCGCCTCTCCCTCCAGGCGTGGACATTCCTCCGCACCTCGACTGCCCGAATGCTATCTCTCAGACACTCTCCTCCCTGCCTCCAAATCAACTGCTTGATGTACTCTCTCAGATGAAGTCACTGGTCATGGCTGACCCCACACGAGCTACGGAGCTTTTACGACAAGCCCCTCAGCTTGCATATGCCATTTTCCAAGCATTACTCCTGATGAACTTAGTTGACTACAGCACACTGGGATCCGTAGTGGAACAAGCTGCCCAACCGCAGCCGGCAGCAACCGCCCCTCCTGCAACGCAGAATTTTCAGGCTTTCTCTGCCGTACCTGGCTCGGTGTCCACGTCACCTCAGCAGCAAATGACGGGGCAAGACGAACTCTTACAACAAGTGTTGACTATGCCACAGTCCGCCATTGATGCGCTCCCTGCGGTTGAACGGAGCCAAATCATGCTTTTGCGACAGCAACTAATGCAAGGTGCCATGCGGTGATGACAATATGAAATCGGTCTCGATCGAGCGATACGATTTGGTTGCACATTTCTTTTTGCTTACGTGGTGTGGTTTGGTTTGGTTTGGTACTATTAAATTTGCTTTGTCTTTTCATTTCCAAATGACAAATGGGATGGCGCAGATGGGTTCATATGTGATTTGTGATTTGACAATGGAATGTATAGTTAGCACAGGCTAGTATTGATAATGTAGTAGATTTATATCCCACATTTTGACTGCTTTGTTTTTTTCCCCCCCACTCTGTTCCTCCTTGTCCCTCTCTAAAAATAAATGAAAGCCAAAGGACGAATTAGAGAAGTTACTAATTAGTATGCTGTCCTACTGTCCACAATGAAGATCAGCAACGTGGTTCAAGAATCCTCACGGGATGTCAGGGGGGTAAATCACTTGATGTCACGGGTCAGGTAACCCTGGTCGGAAACGGAAGACTTCATTCACCACCTGCTGGGCATTTCACTCGACTTTCCTTTCATTCCTCATTGCATCGTTGCCCAACTTTCAACATTGCGTGGGGTTTCTTTTTGATATACGTCCAACCCACCCTATTTGTTAGTGTAGCTTTTTTTTCGACTTATAGCATCTTAGTGATGGCAGAACCGGTTTACTTAACGATCCCAGCAGGAAGATCACCACGCCCCGCCCCCCCCCCCTGGACGCTAATCTCTTAGCCTTAGTTGGATGTTGAAGTATTGACGACTCTGGTTGGCTAATCTGCGAGTATGCGATTCACGAGTTTGTATCAAATGCTGCATAGAGCTTACAAAGCTAACTAGAACACAAGGGTTGATCCGCTTGAACGGAAGGCCAAGACAGAAAGGAAGGACCAGCGACAGTCTATCGTTTCATCCATGTCCGACTAGAACCGTACCCCAATGCCACAAACAAATAGCGTGCCACCACCACGCTAGGAGACTATGGTTGTTCCATGGTTATAGGCAGCGATATGTCGGATTGGACTCCCGGGAAACTCCAGAGAGTGTAAATTATTTAACAGCCCACATGGGACTTGGGAGGTGCTCATTCAGTTGCCCTGCCTAAACAAAACTACGTATATCTCATATCCAAAGAATGGATTTGTGCAACATGAAAACCCCTTATGGCTTTCAAACCCACCTACAGGCTGCATACCAGGCACGGCGGCGGCTGCAGAAACTGCGTAGAGATGGTGTATTTGAAGTCGATGGAGTTAGTCTTGATATCTCTGCAATTGTCGCGGTGGCATAGTAAGGAACAGCCGATCCTCTAACGTTGGTTGAGACCGTTCTCTGGACGATTTTAACAGTACATAGCTATGGATGCATTCCCAAGATCACTACTGATCCAACTGTCCGCGAAAGGATCGAGGCAAGCGTACAGGTGCTGAGACACCACCTGGACAAGGGCTATCATGTTTACGGTCAGCTCAATTTTTCGAATCAAGAAATTGTATCCATAGCGATATACTGACTTCGCTTGAAGGCGTTAATACTGGCTTTGGCGGCAGTGCGGATTCTCGAACGGATCGAGTAGTTGCATTGCAAGCTGGCCTATCTCAGCTTTTACAAGCCGGTGTGCTGGTTGCTTCAGATAAGGAAAACAATGCGAATCTGAAGTGCGGAGGTCGCCTTAATTCACACGCCGCGCCTGTTCCCTGGGTGCGAGCAGCCATGTTGGTCCGGTGCAATTCGAACGCCCGCGGTCACTCCGCAGTTACTCTGTCAGTGATGAAGTCCATCTTACGACTTTTAGAGAGCAGGATCACACCGGTCGTTCCTTTACGGGGCTCCATCTCGGCTTCTGGAGATCTCATTCCACTTTCCTACATTGCAGGCGCTATTGAAGGCAATCCTGATGTGTATGTTCATGTACAGAATTCTAATACACCACAAATAATGTCTTCCCGGGATGGGCTCCTATCCGCGGGCATTGAGCCACAAGTATTGGGCCCGAAGGAAGGACTGGGCCTGGTCAACGGCACTTCATTCTCCGCAGCACTGTCTAGTCTCGTTCTTTACGAAACTCATCAACTGGTCGTTTTAGTTCAGGCGATCTCAGCCGTGGCTGTGGAAGCTCTCATGGGCAATGCTGAAAGCTTCCATCCCTTCATCTCTGCCATTCGTCCCCATGACGGACAAATGGAATGTGCCAGAAATATACTTTCTTTTCTCCAAGGGTCACATCTTGCTCAGGGCATCCAAAGCGAGAACAGTCACACTCGCCAAGGGTTGATGCAGGATCGATATGCACTCCGTTGTGTACCTCAGTGGATCGGGCCTCAGCTGGAAGACCTCCTCCTCGCGCACAAACAGGTCACCGTTGAACTCAATTCCACCACGGATAATCCTCTCATCGATCCCGACTCTGGTGATATCCTCCACGGAGGCAATTTTCAAGCAGTTTCCATTACGTCAGCCATGGAGAAGACAAGGTCATGCCTTCAGATGTTTGGCAGGCTTCTCTTCTCTCAGTCCACTGAATTAGTCGATCCAAGCCTCAACAACGGTCTTCCTACCAACCTCGTCGCTGATGACCCAAGCCTCTCCTTTACTATGAAAGGCGTGGATATCAGTATGGCCTCGTACATGGCAGAGTTAGCTTATCTTGCTAACCCAGTGAGCTCCCATGTTCAAACAGCAGAGATGCGCAACCAGTCAATCAACTCCATGGCTTTTGTCTCCAGTAGATACACCATGCAAGCCGTCGAGTTGGTGTCACTAATGTGCGCTTGTAGCCTATACATTGGCTGTCAGGCTTTGGATCTTCGAGTGCTGCATTTGACGTACCTGAATAACATCAAACCTCAAGTCTATCTGCTTACATCCGACCTATTCTCTACATATCTGTCAGGCCCAGAGCTCACAAACTTAACCGAGTCCCTTTGGGAAAGCATCTCAAAAAGCTGGCCGACAACAACTCGCCTGAGCATTCCTGAACGAGTTCAAGCCGCCGCCAAGAACGCTGTCCCTACGCTTCTAGAAAGTCTGAAAGAGAAGCAAGGCCCAGGCCTTGCTGACGTGGACCAGTGGGCAACCAAAGCCGTTGCACTTCTCAACAAGACATATCAGGACATGGAAGATGCCTTCTTCAGTCACCAAAACACCGAAGAGTTCCTCGGCGCTGGCGCGAAAATTCTCTATAGGACCGTCCGCCGGGGACTCGGTGTTCCCTTCCACTTGGGCTTCATGGAGCACCCAACAGCTGATAGTAACACCTTGAACAGTCGCTCGAAGAAAACTATCGGCTCGTGGATATCAATAATCTATGAGGCCATCCGGGATGACCGATTAATGAGTCCATTCATGGAGTACTTCACTTCTGGGAGCTCTAGTGATGACGACTCTTTGCCGAAGAGAATGCCTCTAAGGATGTCCCGAATTTGAATGAGCTCATGTCAATTCTGCAAATACCAACCTCCTGTCGAATGGCGCTACAGCTGTATCTCCTCATCAAGAGAAATGCTTGTAAATTAAGGTCACTACCTTTCAGCTTCACCTTGGTATTACCATCCGCACTATCTTTAATTACCATCTCTAGTATCTTAAAAGCGATTTACAGCACACTACGCTCTTCCATAGATGGACCTTACCCGACAGAGTTATGAAACAAGCATTCCATTGCACCTATAAGTATGGTCTCCAGAGATTTACAACCGCGCGATAAATTTTGCAGCCGTGTGACAAGGCCATTATTCAATTTCTTTGTATTCAATTATTGACCATTTCTTTGTCTGATGATCTAGTTAGTATACAAGAAGCTTTGAGGGCCCCCGATTGGATAATTTTTAAAAAAGAATTAAATGAAGGCGCATTTGGTTTAAGATGCCACTAACGTCCCTACAAAATTGATGAACAGCTCGGTCACCCTGGCAAAATGTCTTGCAATATAGAATAGCTGCTTTTGCGTATTGGAAAGCCTACTTTGAAATGTGATGTGCTGTATCACTGGAAGCAGCGATTGGAGGTCCTGCTGCTTGACTTGTAGGATGGTCACTTTCCAATTCATGGGTCATCAAGTACTTTATTGGTTCTATTGAGTGAGCTTGGTCCTGGCTGATCTTATTGTTGGCCTTGATGAAAGTTCTACTTTATGGATTTGACAGTGTTATAGCCTATCTACTACTAGTTTAGACTATAATGGAAAGCGTTTCACTCCAGTAGGTCATTGTTATTTGCTTCCTGTCTTTGAGAATGCAAAGGCATTCGGTACCTCTCTTTACTTCCTCTAGTCACCAAGCCAATAGATTCTCCCAAGGGACTCAAATTGTATGTAGAAAGAAATACAGACGATGCATTTAGTCCGACAGCCACCCTAAATCCCTTTCCATATTGTAGTCTCTCCTAACAAAGGTGGTTTTGTCGGGATAGGCCTCTTCCCTTTTGGGTCATGCTGTCCCCAGCCCACCATTCACCCCCAGACATGAAACCCAACACAGCAAATGGTTGGCCATATAGGCAACGATGTGAATCCTCAGTGAATGATATTCCCTCCTGGAATTTTTTCTTTGTTCCCCCCCTAGGCCCCCATCCCCTCCCTTTTTCTTCCTCACATCTCCTACTTCTCACCAACCTCATCCACGTGACAACATCGTGCCCTACAGCACTCAGCTACATACATCTTGTCTTTCATAGAGAGGAAATAGCATCCAGATCACTCGGATCAGATCATCCTTTTGTTTCTTCAGGAAATCACTCTTCTCATACCTTCAAGATGACTCGTGGAAAGAGAGTTGCCCCCTCCACCCCCTCTTCTCGCGCTACCAAGCGTAGACGCACTGATGCTGGACAAGCCAGTTCAAGCTCTGCTCCTATTGCCGGATCACAGACCGCTGGCATGGACCCTGAAGCCCCTGAAGTTGTCAGGTCTGAACCTCACTTTGGTAAAAGGAGGGTTAGTACGCAGCTTGCTCTTGGTCTGCCTCCTCTTCACAAACTGAGCGATATCTATCGTTCGATCACGGCCAAGGCGCTGGAGCTTGAGCTTGACGAGGTCCTAAAGCATATCGGATCGAAGCCCCTGAGGATCGTAACTGCCTGCTCGGGGACGGAGAGTCCGTTGTTGGCCTTGGAGATGATACAGGACAGTAAGTGGCCTCTTTTCTTTGTTCATATTGAGAGTGACAAGGAGGATGAGGCTGATCTGGCATGTCTTTCGATAGATCTGAGGCAGCACTTCGATAGAGACTTGAAGTTCCGTCATCTCTTCAGTGCAGAGATTGTCCCTTACAAGCAGCGCTATATCGATAACAATTTCCATCCGCGTCTGCTGTTTCGTGATGTAACGGAACTGAAAGACCGTGTTGCGTAAGTCTGCCTTCTTTCCTTCTTTTTCTCTCCATTTTTCTTTTTTTTTTTTGGCCGCCCTCCCTTCCCTCTTTTTGTTATCTTTTATTGTTTTTTTTGGTTGGTTTTTCTGTTCTTTTTCACTTTTTTTTTGGTCGCTTTGGCTCTTGTTGCATTAGCCTCACCCCCTTAAGTCCGAGACACCGTAGTTGACATGATCTCCGCTAACTGTCGTCGAAAAGTCAAACCGCTTATGGCTCTCTCGAGAAGATACCCAAGAACCCAGATATCCTTGTAGCCGGATTCTCTTGCGTAGACTTCTCTTCACTGAACAACAAGCGTAAGACCCTCGACGACAGCGGAGAATCCGGTGGGACTTTCTGGGGGATCCTCGGCTACGCAAAGGCGTACCGGCCGCGAATAGCCATTCTAGAGAACGTCAGAACCGCTCCATGGGGTAAGATAGCCGAGGCATGGAGCGGCATTGGCTATTTTGCGTGCCACGCGGAGGTAGACACCAAGGCGTATTACCTCCCACAAACCCGAGAGAGGGGCTACATGTTCTGCATTGACAAGCAGCGCATGCGAGAACACGGTCTGGAGGAAACCGACATGGCGGACTGGGTTAAGATCCTGTCTAATTTCAAACGCCCTGCGAGTTCACCGGCCGGGATGTTCTTGATGGACCCTGATGATCGTAGACTGGAGCAGATAGAGAACGATATGACGGCGCGGCTAGCGACGCATACAGTCTACAATTGGGAGCGATATCAGGTGCGCCATCAGAACTACCGGATGAACATGGGCCTGGGACACCGCCGCCCGTTCACCCGGTCGCAGGAGGACGGATCTTCTCAAATGCCAGACTTCACATGGCAACCCTGGTTGAGGAGCCAGCCGGAACGAGTCTGGGATACCCTTGACGCCAATTTCCTCCGCAAACTTGTCGAAGGATACGACATGAACCACAAAGAGTAAGCAGCCCCCTCCCAGTCCATACTTCCCTTCCCCCCACGCCTACCCACCCAGCCTCCCACGGCTGGGGGGAAAAGGAATAAGCCGTTTGCTAACACCTGTTCCAGGCGGTGCATAGAGCTTTCGCAAGGTATTGATCGAGAGGTCGACACCCGCGCATACGGCATAGTAGGCTGTATCACTCCCTCCGGCATCCCGTACTTGACCACCAGAGGTGGACCGCTCTGCGGACTTGAATCCCTCTCTCTTCAAGGTTTGCCGTTGGACAGACTGATCCTTGCGCGCGAAACTCAGGCGGAACTTCAACAACTCGCTGGAAATGCGATGAGTTCGACGGTCGTTGGCGCTGCTATCCTCTCTGCCCTTATAGTGGGCCACAAAATTCTCGATAAAGGAAGCCAGCAGCCTCGGCCGAAGAAAGAAGTCCCGAAGCACAAACGGCTTGAGCTATGCCCCGATCACGAGCTCGTTGTCGGCAGTATCAATGTCGACAAAACTATGGATGTCGACTTCTCCGATATCCAAGCTCAAGCCGCAAGCAGTGCAAGATACTGCGTGTGTGAAAGACAAACCGCCATAAAAAGCGATATTCTTCGATGCAAGCTGTGCGATCACACCGCGTGCTCTGACTGTGCCGGAAACCCGACTCATGATTACCAACGTGCATCTGAACTAGTGCGTACCCAGCCGTTGGATTTCGTCAGTCGACTCAGAAGCTTGCTGCCTGCTCGATTGGTCATGTCTGGTATCTCTCGTGAGCATTATGATGTCTTCAGGATGGACAAATCGATCGAATGCCCTTCTAGTGTCTGGGAGAAATACCTTGACGCTGTAGCTCAGTTAATGAGCGACGAGTTCCGTTTTGTTGACATCAAAAGGAGTTCAGTTTGGACGGTCATCTATGAGGGCCAGCATGGAGTTGTAAGTCTTGTTGTCAGTGATTCTTGGTCGTCTTGGTCACTCCATGCAAAACCCTCGGACGATGAACCTGTCGTCTGTCTCATCCGCGAAATTTTCTCGAAACCCGTGGCGCGCATGACTCCCAATCCCAATTGCCTTCTGGAAGGCGAATGGGAAATCATCTCTCCAATCAGCTCCAAGTCTGCGCTCACATTCTCGGGGAATGATCATCGCGACGAATCTTTCGAAGCCAAATGTGGCATTCAAGTTAAAGGCTTTCCTGAATCTAAAGTGTTCACTCAAATCATGGTCGACGGCTCTGATGACGATATCGAAAGTATTGGAATGGACATTCGAGGGACATACAATCTTCTTCCCAACTGCGGGACGGCGAATGGTTGCTTGCATAAGAAACCGGCCGTCGGAGATACACCTGCAGTTTACTTCTTCTTAGATCCCTCGAAGCTCGATGAGCCAATATACGACTCTTTTGTCTTTTCTTTGGAACACGATCGAATTGCGGATTATTCATCTCGATCGACCATTGTGACGGTCTCTCACAAGTGGCGGTCTTCTAGTCTGGGTCCGGAGCCGGAGTGCACCAACGTGTACTATCGTAAATCTCTCAAGCTGCAAGCGGTCACATTGGCCTCCTATGTTCCGGACTCTCCCATCATCTGCTCCAATCTGAAGCCGCTCACGTCTCTAGCGATCAGCAATCGGGACTGTCGCAGCGCGAATATCACTCTTCTTTCTTTCGAAGCACCGGCCACCGCTATCGATTCTTTCTGGAAAAAGGGACCATGGGAAGTGGCCAACCCCATGGAATCTCCAGCTCTGCTCGGAGATGTCTCTTGGTTGCTTCAAAAAGCAGTTGGATTTTCTGCGTTCCAGGACTGGATCTCAGTTAACGAAGGAAAGTCGTCGGGCAAATCAGGCAGCCCTGTCTGCGGAGTCTGTGTACCAGCGAAGCCCCGGATCATATGGGGCCGGAACTCCAGAGGCCAGATCAAGGCATACGAAGATCCGCACGATGCAGCTCTGTACGAACGACAAATCAAGTACAGACCTCCACCCTTCCTAGTCTTTCGTCAAGTCGACGATAAGGATACTGGACACATGCGCGTCACCCTCAACGTTCAGACACTGCTGCATCAAGCCTATGACAAACTGATGAACGCAAATATCTCTGACAATGTTTCCTTCTTCTGGCGCGTCATACCCAACTCTTACGATTCAAGAAGCCTCGTGTTCCCCAATTTCACTCTCGTCAGTAACAGAGACGATGCTCAAAGCGTTCAACCACCTAACTTCGTACTCGATCTGCGGCCCGAGCAGCTCCGATCTCTTTCGTGGATGATCCACCGAGAAGCCGTTGACATCGAGCCGTTCGTGGAAGAAGAAGTAGAGGAGGCACTTCTTCCTATGTTGATGTGGCGCGCCGAGGGTAAAGTGTGCGCAGAGAAAGCTGTCCGCGGCGGTGTCTTAGCCGACGATGTTGGCTACGGGAAAACAGCGATTACTCTCGGATTGATTGATGCTCAGCACGGCCAGCAAACTGGGCCAGAACCTAGCCATGGCTTCATTCCGACAAATGCCACACTTATCGTCGTACCCAGAATCATGATCAAGCAATGGCAGTCCGAAATCAACAAGTTTCTCAAAGATACATATCGTGTGCTTGTGATCGACGGACTAGCAGCTCTAGGCAGAAAGACTGTTCAAGATATCCAAAACGCAGATATCGTTCTGGTCTCGTGGGCTGTCTTCAATAGCCAAATTCATTATGAGAAACTGCAACAGTTCACCGGCATGCCGCGAGTCCCGCCAAAGGCAGGTCGTAATTTCGACGATTGGTTTGTTAAAGCGCATGCGGTGATGATGGAGCAGATTCAGATCCTGGTAGATCAAGGTCCCAGGGAATTGCTTGAGTCAATGCGGGCCAGACGTCAGGAAGTCAAAGATACCGAAGCAAGCTCCACATACGTCCCGTCAAAGCGGTTGAAAGGAGACCAATATGCAGATACCCGTCATAACCAGGAGCTCGATGCTGAAATGGGAGGTCAATATGTTGATTTATCCAGTGAAGACATATCTGACTCTAGTGAAGAGGAAGACCCCGAAGAAATTCGAGCCAGAGTTGACCGGCTCCTCAAACTCCGGCCCAAGAAGACAATTGCGCCCACGTCCTCGAAAAAGAACAAGGAAGATGATGAAAGTGATTCCGAAGATAGTGAGGACAAGGATGTCCCACCGCCACCACGGCGAGGAAAGGCACCAGGCTCTGGTAAAAGGGGCCAAGGCGCAAAGCAAAAGCCTGCGCCAGCCAAGTCAACAAAGGTCTGGGACGACAGCAAGGAGTTTGGCATAAACAATAAGACTCGTCATCAAGACTGGACGACGGTCAAGCTTCCTCTCCTGCATGCATTCTCATTCCATCGGCTTGTCATTGATGAGTTCACTTTTGCAAACCCTGAACGACTTATTCCTCTCCTCAAGCTTCAGGCTTGTTCAAAATGGGTCCTATCAGGCACCCCGCCATTGAATGACTTTGCTGATGTCAATACAATTGCACCTTTCCTGAGGGTCCATCTCGGTATTGATGACGATGACATTCAGTCGCAAAACGCACGACTTAAGATGATCCGCAAGCAGCGATCCGATGCAGAATCTTTCCAGGCCCTGCGGGCTCCTCGAAGCGAAGAATGGCATCGTCGACGACATGGTATTGCACAAAGATTTCTGGACCAGTTCACTCGCAAGAACGTGGCAGAAATTGATGAGATTCCATCATCAGAACACATTATTCTCATCCAACCATCACCCGCCGAGACAGCGATATACCTTGAGCTGTGCAAGCAGTTGATGACATACAACCGGTTGGGTCGTCGAGGTGGTAGAAAGGCGATCAGGGGTGATCAGGCTGATCGGCTGGACGAAGTGATTGAAAGCAGTAAAACGAGCGAGGAGGCACTTCTCAAACGGTGCACATCTCTCGCCTTGCAGGATCGCTGGCACAACGGTGTACCTGAAGCTCTCACCTGCGGTTCTCTTATTGAAACTCGATTGAAACAGCTCGAGGATCTAAGAGAGGAACTCATGGAGAAGCTCAAGATGACTGCGTGGGTATACTGTGCTTGTGATCTAAGACACGAAAAGTTCCACGAGTTCATCAAGAGTATCAAGGCACACGACTTCGGAGACAAGACCGTGACAGATAAAATATACCCACTCGTAAAGAGTGCAATGCTCACATCAAAGGCCGACGATTGGAAGCCATTCTTTGCTGATCCAGCACAAGCCTCTGAGGACTCATCAGAAGCAGAAACGCAGGATGAGACTGGACCGAAAGAGAACGATAGCGATGAAGCCGGAGATGCTGTAAGTGATTATGATATGCTACCAGGCCGATTCGAAAGATGAAATTAACCAAGAATGGCAAACAGGCAGATGGACAAGTGTCAAAGAGCGGCAAGAAGGGTGCAAAGCCCGCTAAACGAGGCGTAAAGAAAGAAAAAGCACCAGAACTTCCAGTCAAACCAACCCGCATTAGCGAGTTCAAGCTCACACTAAGAACGATCACAAGCACTCTTCGAAAGCTGATCATGGAATGGGTTGCACGAGAGAGAGCTCTCAGATTCTTAAAGGCAGTACACCTTGTGCAAACTGGGTCAGAGATTGATGAGTGCAGTTGCTGTCATACAAAGCCAGAAAGTACAAAGAGTATCAACATATTGGGCTCATGTGGGCATGCCTTATGTTCACAATGCACTCAGAAGACAATACAAAAAGAGGAGTGTAATGTTGAAGGATGTCGGGGCTCAGGGAAAGAGTTCAATGTGATGAGCGCCTGTACTCTCGAGCGCGATGAGGAGGATCGAAGTGCCACATACGGTGGCAGCAAGTTGGACAAGATGATTGAAATCATCCAAGATGTCCCCGCCGATGATCGAGTTCTCCTCTTCATACAGTTCCCAGAGCTGATTGACGTTGCCTCCAAAGCCTTAGAACTGGCGAAGATCAAGTACACTGCAATCACAGCAACAGACCGCAAGGCAACACAGAAGGTCCAGCACTTTCAGGAGGCTGGTGGGTTTGGCGAGAACAAAGTGTTGATTTTGAACTTGGGCAGCGAAATGGCCGCTGGATTGTGAGTTGTTCTTTCAGCTTTCTGTCTCAGTTGGTACTAACAAAGATTAGAAACCTACAGTGTGCAAACCACGTTGTTTTTCTCTCACCTATGCTTGCTCAGACTCAGTACGACTATGACTCGTCGATGACCCAAGCTGCTGGACGAGCCCGGCGATATGGACAGACCAAGCACGTCTACATATATCATCTGTTGGCAAGGATGACAATCGACGCCACTATCTTCCAAGACCGTCATGGAAAAGTGCTTGTCGAGAGAGATGGCGAAGCCATCCTGGCTGCGAGGGAGGATGTTGAGGAGTGGGAGGTGGTGAAAGGAGAAGCAATGTCTGTTGTGGTGGACAACGCGTTCTGATATGTGGGACAAATCTCGCTTAATACACACGTGACTCTTTGTTTTGTGTTTTTGCGTGAATGGATACTGAGATGTGGTTGGAAGAAATTCGTTGAAATATGAGGGCAGAGCGACTGTTGGCTGGTTGAGTTGTGAATTGGTGAATCATTGGAAGGGTTCAAAGACTCCCGGAGGTGCTGATCAGCTGCACTTCACTCAGCCATGGACACGGGAAATCAACGGGAAATCAACGGGAAAATAGACAGGAAAATAGACAGGGCATGGAAACATTATACACATTATCGACATTCAATGAGACAGTGATAGAGAACCAGTGGAAAATAGAAACAAGAAAGATCATACTATGTCACACACTCATCCTTCAAACCATGGCAGATCAGAGTAGAATATAGGTATGTAGGTATGTTGAAGGATATGCTTCCCAGTCTTCTACAGTCTGCATAACTCTGCATTTGCTGATCTGCCTGTATCCAGGAGCTCCTCAACCAAGCGAACACAAGTCCTTGCACAGCCAACTGCAAGAGTCCATCCCGACCCACCGTGACCATAATTGTGAACGATTCGACAAGTATTCGCTCGACTGTCGGGTGAGACTCTCACGTTCAGATGAGAGAAGGGCCGCAAGCCTTGTGCCAGAGACTGGGAATCCCGGTCTGCATTCTTCAGAACAGGTAGAAACTCAGTCGCCCGTTCCCACATCGCCTTCACTTCAGGGGAGTCAAGCGAGAGGTTCAGCTCCCAGTTATTGCGCTGGGTAATTGAGCCGACCACTAGGGTATCATCGTTACGGGGGACGATGAAGACCGTCTTACCCACGGAGCCATCCGGGTTGACCTGTGCTGGAAGGAGGAACGCAGCATCCGCTGGGTATCCCGCGGGCCTCTTGATCTTCTTGACTGCACCGCGAACGGGGAATATCTGGCCATCAGTGGCGAGCTCGCGGGCTCCTATCCCGGTTGCATTGACGATGATATCGGCATTGTATGCGTTCAACAGTTCAGCCTCATGAAGACGGATATCACCATTGATTTCTCGAGTCTCCAGCACGGCTCCTTTTCGTTGAACCAGTCGCATCAGGAACTCCATGGCAACATCGGTATCAATCATGGGAGCTGCATGCTGATAGGCGCATGCAACGTTAAACTGGTTCTTCGGGTCCACTAAATCTGTCAACACGCGTGAGTTGGTCTTCTTTCCTCCCTGGGCATCCGTCATGACATGATATTTAACGTTCAGCTGATCTCTGAAGGACGAATCCACGCTCTGGTCTAGGGTTTTCACCTCGTGATATTTATCATGATGAGGGTCATGACGGTCATGAACGCCCGTCGTTGCCTCAATCGGCTGTCGAAAGAACTGAAACAACGTCTTCATCTTCGCCCCAAACTTCTCAGTCCCAACCGCTTGTCCCAAACCCCTACTAATAAGCTCATCGCGTTCTGCCATCAGCCGATAAAACTCAAAGCTCTGCATTGCCCACTCCCGATAGTGCTCCACGGCCGAGTATCCAAACAACGGAGTCTCGATCTCCATGATTCCACATCCGCCGGGAGGAAACTCCCACAACGCCCCAGCAATCTGCGAGGTCAACGGCCTCTCCCGGCTTGCCCATGCTTTAGACAAGATGGTGACGCGGTAGCCCTTGTCCAGGAGGATCCAAGCGGTCATCAGACCGCTTACACCACCTCCAATGATAAGGATATGCCTGAAGCGGTTTTGTGTCTTGTGAGCGCGTTCGGGTATCTCTGCAGTGGTGGAGAGCTGTATCTCTGCTAGTTGACCCGACGTGGGCTTAAGGGTGAGTCTGGTCGCCATTGGAAGGTGGAAATGGATTTGCGCTACTAATTGCAGATACTAATATAAGGAAGAGACTCTGGGATTCTGTTTCCCAGGCTACGAGAGCATGCCAGTACTACTAATAGTATATATAAGGGGCGGCACCTTTTTTTGCTTTTTATATAGGACTTTTTGCTTTTTTAAATAGGACCTTCCGTCCTCCGTATTTCATGACACTATGCCTGTTGAATCACACCATCATGTCAGACCATTCTTGTGCATACTAGTAGTATCTGTCGTCGTTCAAGTAGCAACGGCTGCAGAGTCCATGCCTTTCGTCCAGGGCCGCTGTCCCACCATGGTGACCATCGTACGCACAGTACAAATGGTTTTATGGTACGGCATACTCCGTATTCCGTATCCTATTCCGATATCGATCAAATTGGCTTACAGGGGGGTTCAAAAAGATTACCCCCACGAACCCCCCTGATAACAAGTCGTTCTATGCTGCCATCAAATTCCTCGGTGGGGCATTGTATCCATAACACAGTGTGATATAAGCCTTCAGGCTACGGAGTACCGATAAAATCATCAGACTATTGACAAAAATAGAATAGTCTACGCAACTGCTGCAGAATTAAGGCCCTGGAGATATGTACCGGCTGGTCCGGACCGTCCAAGCCTATCCGACTTCACCCGTCGGTCTGGTTGTTGGGTGTGTCTGTCCCGCAGTGTGGCATGGTTGCTGGTAAGTTTGATGATACTGAGGAGGGTGTCTCACTGGTCTGATTTGTTGGGTTCGGGGTCTTATGCTTAATCGTACGTCCATTATACATTGAATGGACTTGATCGGAACTGATGAGCCATAAATGTTGTTGCAAACGTGTTCCGAGAATCCGGTGCGGAATTACCTAGGGGTTAAATGAAAAAAAAAGAAAAAAAAAGAAAAGAAAAGAAAAGGAAAGAAAAAAGAAAAAGAAAAAAATGGAAACATTGCATTGGCTGATGCTAAATAGATCCAATCTTCAATGGTAGTTAGTCTCCACCAATGTCTGACTTTTTCTTCTGAAGAAAAAAAAAAAAAAATCAAACAAGATAAGCATACTGTACAGAAGCAACACCTGGCGGTCCTGTGGCGTGTCTAATAGCCAGGGGAAATAAACTAAAAACGCGAAATGATAACCCCGACTCCCAACGTATCGAGTCAGAATGAGCTTTCGTTGGTTGAAATTACTATTTGTCATATATTTATTGCTGCTGAGGCTGATCCAAGGCACCGTCTTTTCTCATCATCGTCTCCGGGTCCCACACAGGCTCCTGCAGGTTTGTCAGTCCTGCGCTGTTCTCACAGGTCTGTCTGCCGCTCAATGGTCCCGGAGCAGGAACCTTGACGGTTTTGCCGGCCCCAGTGATGGTAGCGGACTCCTTGAGTGCGGTGAGGAGAGTCTTAATGGATTCGGGGGTAAGGTCTTCGTAGTAGTCGTCGTTGATCTGGACCATGGGGGCATTGACACAGGCGCCCAAGCATTCGACTTCGATGAAGGTGAAAAGACCGTCCTCAGTCGTGTGCCCGGGGGTGATGCCAAGGTGCTCCTTAATAGCTTCCAGGATCTTGGTGCTACCGCAGCCTCCAAGCTGGCATGGCGTCTGGTCATAATCAAATCAGCATATGTACAATCAGGTATACCATACCCACAGAGAGAGTGACTCTCTTACCGTTGTGCAAAGCTGAACAAAGTATTTGCCAACAGGGTCGCGGTTGTACATGGTATAGAAAGTAGCGACTTCGTAGACACGCATCGGGGGCATCTCCAGGAGGCGGGCGACCTCGTTCATGACACTGATACTGGTATAGCCGTGCTGGCGCTGACCAAGATCCAGGAGAGGCATAACGGCACCCTTCTTGTACTGGGGCGGATAGCGTTTGAGGATCTCATCGATCAGTTTGAGGTTCTGCTCGGAGAATTTGAATGGGACGGTCGGGTTGTTGGTAGGTGTGTTGCGGTGCTGGAAACCAATCGATCAGTACAGACACAGTTCCAAGAACTACCCCTCCCCCCTTCTCTTGCACCCATTTATCAAATGGTCAAGTTTTCGAGTAAGATGCGATAAATGATATTTTTCAATGCGTTATCGCAAAGACATGGTGAACGTACCACGGCAAGGGAGTCGCTGCAGCGCTGTGGACCAGCTGAGAACGGTCTGAATTGAGTCTTAGGGACGCGGTGGAAGAACTGGCGGCCGACCCGTGGGACAGCGGGGAAGAATTTGGAAGCCATTGCCGGCGGAGGAGAGGGGATATGAGTGGATTGAGGGGGAAGGAGAGCGACACTGTTGGATTGATTCTTGAACTTTTGGAGGTTGGAGTCGAAGAGACGTTTTGCGGGAGGTGCGGTTAGCCAATCAGCGATGACAGATTACTCCCGCCTTGTGTGCCAATCATTCATTCCATGTTCTACGGAGTAGGTACTCATGTACATACAGTACCTCTACGGAGTACCTAGTGCCAGTACTGGTAGTGGTAGTAAGTACTTGTACCTAGGTACTTTACCTAGGTATGAGTTCGATTTCACCTTGATATATAGCCAATTGGTGAAGAAATCGCTGAATCAATTGCATAGCTAGAATCCCCCCGATCCTGTATAAAATTAAACATCATCATTCCTCTGCTCTCTCCCACAGAACGAAGCCCCGTCACACATCCTCCATCTTATAGGCCTCATACGCGACCTCCTCGTATGGATGCGCCTTGATCAGTGCATCCACCGCCTGCAGCAAGATATTCCGACCGCAACACATCACTTCCACCTTCATCTCCTCCACCGTCTCTAGTATACCAGCAGCTCCGATCGCGGGATTGGCTTCATCGGACGGTAAGAATTGACCTTGACCCGGCACCTGAAAGCAGCACTTGGTGTATTTGCCGCCTGGGATGGACCCTGCCCCGGTCGCGAAGATGGCATCTTTGCATACTTCGAGGTGGGAATGCGGTACAAAGAAGATGAGTTTGTAGCGGTCCCAGGTAGACGCAGCGCCCGAGGACATATTTCTTTGGTAAGTGTCGATGGTGGGTTTCGTGGTGGACGTAGAGTGTGGGAAGGAATGGAGAGGTTGACGACGAACGGAATTGCGAAGGGGTTGCAAGACGAGAGTGAAAGGAGGAATGATTGGGCGCATTTGCTGATTACCGCGCCAATGTTGGTCAATAATTGCCAGTGAGGACTGTTTGTTCTATCAGGTACCTGCACCTGTTGCGGAACTCTAGAATAATCCGACTTACCGAGTGGATACTCGTTTGTACAGAGTATAAGATCATGAACTACATAATCAAGCGCAATGTCTAGCCATGGATCATCGAACAAAAAATATTTAATCATTTCAACAACTACGTTCAATCATCCAGCACGAAATCAGCATTTTCAACCGCCCAAGCATTAGACAACCTCTTTACAACAAACCGGAGAATGAGCCCCAAAGAAGAACCTGAGAGTTTTCTCGGGCATACGTGAAGAAATCAACAGTGGGTTTCTTTTCCCTTCTCTGGTTACTATATGTAATAGATTGCGAGAGAGAGAGAGAGAGAGAGAAATAATAAAATAATAAAATAAAACCTTTCAAAATCACTGACCGTGCCAGGAACAAGCTCTGAGCGAATACGGGCATGTCTTGTTCCTGCAGGATGAAGAACTTGACGAGCGTCAAGATGACCCCCTCTGGCAGGGCAAGCCTGGTCTTTGTCCAGAGTGTTGACGACTATGGAAGGGATAGGGATAATGAAATACAAGAAGTGTTTTTTGTGAAGATTCACGAAGCACTGTCTTGGTGATCGTGAGTAGAGAAATCTACGCACCATGTTTCTGTACATGATCCTCAATCCGCTTCAACAACTCAGCCTTCCTTTCATCCCCAATCCAGCTCCCCTTAATGCTATTCTCCGCAATAAGCCTCCACTCATCCATCGTCAACTGAAACGCCTCTTGAACAGCGCAATAATTATCCAAAATATACCCACCAAAGTACGCCGGATCATCACTATTGATAGAGAACATGACGCCAGCATCCAGAAACTCCCGAATAGGAACCTGGGCAATCGACTCAACACAACGCAACTGTCGATTCGAAATCGGACACACCGTCAACAAGACCCCATCCCGAGCCACCCTCTCCATCAGCACCGGGTCCTCCACAAGACGAATCCCATGATCAATCCGCCGGGCTCCCAACTCCAGCGCCGTACGAATGTACGACGCATCGCCCTCCTCCCCAGCATGAGCCGTCAACCGAATCCCCCGGGCCGAAGCAGACGAGTACAACTCCCGGAACATATCCTTCGGTGGCCCGACCTCGGTCGAAGACCAACCTAGTCCATGAACGACCTCGTCGTCAAAGTGCCCCTGCGCCAGGGCTTCCTGGTAAACCCGTGCAGCGGAATCGACGGGGAGATGACGCACGAAACAGAGGATGAGACGGGTGGTGAGACCCAGTTCCTGTTCTGCGCGGTGACAGGCCGCGACGAAGCCGGCGACGATGGTCTCGTAGGGGATTCCGCGGTCGCGGTGGACTTGGGGGTCGAAGAAGACTTCTGCGTGGTGGACGCCGTCGGCGTGGGCCTTTTGGAAGTAGCTCCAGGCGAGATCTGCGAAGTCGGATTCGTGGTGCAGGACTGACATGCCAATGAAGTAGAAGCGGAGGAAATCGTCCAGAGAAGTGAAATTGCCGTAGCGGCAGCTGAGAGTCTCGATGGACTCGTAGGCTGGTTCGTTAGGAAGTTGGACGTTGTTCTTCTTGGCGAGCTCGAAGATGAGGTCTGGGGTTAGACATCCTTCGAGATGGACGTGGTGCTCACATTTGGGGAGACCGTGGAGGAAGTCGTGGAGGTCTGATTTGCACATTGTTGTTGGATACTAATGTATAAATACTAATGAACTCGGAAAGTAACTTGGAGTTGCAATATTCTATGAGTTGTGTATAATGAGTCAAAGAGAAGACCGGTTCGAAGTACCCACAAATAAGTTACTAGTACTATCTTCAGACCTGATAAGACATAATTTATCACTGGCAGCCCTATTGAATAATTTATACATTGAGCGGAGACTTCCATTCATCTCAATTCGTAGTTCAATTATAACCTGCAATACGAAGCTCTATCTATAACCAACCAAGCATAATCTACCCTTTGACGTGTCGAGTCTATACAATCAAACTCGCAATTCTGCACCCGCAGCTTTACGGAGTCGGTTCATCACCGCAGCTGCGCGGTCGCCTTCTTGATCCGGGATTCCTTCTACATAGATGACATCCACCTCCATTTCATCCATGGCTCGCAGCGCCGCAAAGAGCCCGCGTGCAACGGACTCGACGTCGGGTCCCAGATAACAATCAAAGGCCTCCTTGAAAGCAGGACTACGACTGGGGTGACCCTTGACGGGCACGGAAAAGCCCACAAAGCCGTCAACCAACGACGGAAGGGGCTTGAGGGTTCTCTCAATCTCTTCCTCTGACAATAACCCGAGACACCGCCTCCAGTTCTTGGTTCGTACGATGCCAATCATATGTGCGCCGATCGCCGTGTCTTCCAAGTCCTTGCGGATATGCTTGGCGACGGACTGCTCCTTGGAGCCGGCTTCGAAAAGAACCACGCGCGCCTTGGGAGAATAGTGTCTATATTTCATACCCGGTGCTCGAGGGATCTCCTTGACGTCGAGAGTACCGTCGTGGTATCCAAGTTGTACATTCTCCCATCCTGCGCAAGTCCGGATCTCTTCAATACCGATACCACCTGGTCGCAGAATGGCTGGAGGATGGCACAGGCCGTCAACCACAGTACTCTCGACTCCCACGCCGCAAGAACCACCATCAAGGATGAGCTCGATACGGCCTTGGAGATCGTGGTACACATGTTCCGCCGCGGTGGGGGATGGTTTAGTCGAAGCGTTCGCCGAAGGTGCCGCCAGCGGCCGATCCGCAACATGGATCAAGAGTCGTGCGAGCGGCGAAGAAGGCATGCGCGCACCGAAGGTAGTCAGCTTAGAAGTAACTTCATTCGCAAGCAGCGACCCCGATGGGTTCGGAAGAAGAATCGTAAGCGGGCCTGGCCAGAAACGGGCAATCAGAGATTGATAGACAGCAGGCATTGTATTTCTTGGGCTTTCCGATCTGCGCGTAGCACTTGACTCCGGCGGGTTGAGTAACCGTTCCAGCATTTCCAGCGAGTCAATATGCACAATTAACGGGTTGTCCGACGGCCTCTGCTTCGCCTTGTAGATCCCTCGAACCGCATCGCTTCGTGTCGCATCTGCCCCCAATCCATACACCGTCTCTGTCGGAAACGCAACGGGGATATTGTTCGTCCGGAGCAGTTGAGCCGCCTCCTCAATCGCAGCAGCTTCAGGTGTTTTATGCCTGCGCTCACTCTCCCACCATTCTGAAAGAGATTTATTTCCAGGGCCTTCTTTATTCAATCGACGGACCGACACGATCCGAGTTTTCTCTTTGGGCGACATAGTGGTGGTAGTACTCAAAAACCTCATGAAGCTGCGCGGACAACCGCCAGCAACAAGGCGAGGAACGAAGGAAACCAGCTTCGCTGAAAGACTCGACGGATGACTCGACAGTGGGGGGAGGAGGGGCGATTTTCGGCCCTATAAAGCCTTATCTGTTAAAGAAAGTCCAAGTGGAGTTCCCTCCTAAGCTGACGCCCCTCCTTGAGGGACTTACCAAACTAAATAGGGAATTGGCGAAAGGATGGATGTCGCCAATTGCGATCTTTTCATTCAACCGAAAATTTGATCTTTTGCGATGACGTCGATTGGCATGGATGACTCAGCACTGGGATAAATCATGCATAAACGTATAATGTAGAAAAAGTAGTCACGGGGTCTCCCCGTAAGATCGAATGTAGATTCAGGAGGCTGGACGTATCCAAGAAGTATAGATAGATATGTATGTATGTACAAGACAGTACAAGAGTACAAGAGAATAGTCTATTTTTTCTTTCCACCTTTTCCTCCTTTGTTAGCACCGCCGCCGCCACCACCACCTTTCCCTTTTCCTTTACTATCGCCCCCTCCTGCCCCAAGCATAATCCGCACCTTCCCAACGGGAACGTTGTTGATAATCTCGGTATCCTTCCATGCCTTGATTGTATCGCCTTCTCGGGCCCGAAGCTTCTCGGCATCAGCAAGGCTGATGCCAGCTTCTTCGGCATACTCCTTCTTAGCCTTGCCAGTTGTAGTTTCAGCCACCCATCGTCCGAGGATCTCTTTGACAGCCTTTCCCTTCTTCACCGTACCTGGCTGCAGTTTGACCTTGTATCGGTATCGACCTAATGCTGCCCAAGGAGCACAGACTGGAATGGCCGCAAGGATCTCGTCCTCGGGACGAGGCGCTCCAATCAATGCGGGGATCCATTCAAGATCTGCTGCCTCCACCGCAGCCGTTGCTTCGTCGTAATCATCACCCCCTTCTTCAAACAGGGCCTGTCGTCTTCGTTCGGCTTCCGTAGCCCGCTCATGCTGTGCCTGACGACGCTTCTTTTGTGCCTCGGCCTCCTTCTCACGATTCACCTTGGCCTCGGCTGCGGCGGCAGCCTTGCCAGCTTTGCCTTTGTTGGCCCCAAGCAAACGGAGGGCCAGTTCACGGTCTTCCTCATCCTGATCAGCATACTTAGCGGCGGCCTTTTTGGCTTTCCCTTTCTTGCCTCGAGCAGATATCGGGTTCGTTCCCTTAGCAGCTGCCCCCTTCGTCGCGGAGGCTGAATTCTTGCCAGGCGGTTGTTGACCAGGCTCGGGAGACTTCCCTTTGCGAAGCGATCGCTTTTCCCTTGCTGAGAGAGTACGTTCGTGTTCACCAAGTGATGCACTCTCTTCTACAGGGCCCTTTTCACCTTCTTCCACTTGTTCATCTGCTGGGGCTGCCTCCACATCTTCCTCGTCCGACGGACCTTCTTGCTGTTCTGGCTTGTTAGGCGTATTTTCTCCATCTGACCCTGAAGCCTTGGTCTCGCCCCATGCGTCCTCGGTAGGAAGAGGCTCCGATAATCCACCCTGCAACGGATTTCGAGGGGGAAGGGAATCAGTGTTCTCGGGTTCGTCCTCCGACTCGGAGCTCTGTTCATCGACTTGCCCCTTAGGATCCTCGGAAAGCTCAGGGAGCCCAATCGTCTCCGGTTGTTCCTCAGAACGCTGCGTACTCTCCTCCGCAGGGTTGTGGATACCCTCTGTGGTCGACTCGGGCGCCTCAGGCTCATCAAAAAGATGGGTTTTGTGATTCTTGAGGCTGTCCTTGCTGATCTGAAACATTACTCCAAATCCTAGAACAAGTTGCGACGGTGCAAGGAAGTTCTTCTCTCCCTTCACCAAGAACTCCCCCGTGGGAAGAAGCCCGCCGACTTCAGCGGTTTTAGATATCTGACTGGCCTGAGCCCACCATGCAGACATGACTGCTTTGGAATCCCATGCACTTGATGTGGCAACGCACAGATTCCCAGCCTGCGAAAGGGTACTTGGTGGTATGGGCGCATTAGGGTCTTTCGATCTATTTTTGACAATCATAGGTTTGGCACCTTCCAGATCCGCATGCACGAAGATATCCCCTTTTTTGAGATGGCGGCGGTAGAGCATTTCGCTCTGCATAGCATCTCGACCACTGCACGAGTTAACATATGTTCAAGTGGAGATAATGTACAAAACTTACCCCAGGACAAGATATCCCTCTGAAGAGATGAAGAAGAGGAATTTCTCAAACCAAAAGGGTTGCCGCGTTTGCCGGAGAACTTGCTTCTCTTGTTTCAAGCCCCGTTTGAGATCTTCTGTTACTTTCTTTTCGTGGCTCTTGAGTGCTTTGGTAGATGACTGTGCCGTTCTTTGTTCCTTAACTGCGGCCTGTTTTTTCTGCTCATAGTACTGTTTCGCGTTCGCCCATGGAGAGAGGCCCAGGTCAATGTCAATGGTCAGAACTGTCGGCGTTTGTTGGTTCCCGTTATTCTCCTCCTCATCTTCGGATTCTTCAGACTCATCGCTCGAAAACAGCTCATCACCTTCGTCTTGTTCGTCTCCAGCTTCTCCAAGGAGCAGAGTGATCGTGTTCTCGTATAGCTTCAGGGGTAGTTTAATTATTCTCGCCACAGGATTTCCTCTACTCTGTTCCATTTCGATCAGTCGTGCAATTTCTACCCAATCCATACCTTGAGCGATCAAGCCGTTGACAGCGTCCATGGCCTCTTGGACTCGATAAACGTTATCCTCAATCGCACCTGCTTTGCGAATATGTAGCTCTTGTTGCTCTTTGAGAGCACCGATTTTTTTCTCGTGCTCTTGCCTAACTGCGTCAAGCTTTCTCTTCGCGGCCTCTTCGCGTTCCGTAAGTCGGGACTCCAATTTCTGGGTCTCAATTGACGAAAAGTATTCATCAATTGTAGCATTCAGCGAGGGAAATTCCAAAATCTTGATATCTGATTTTCCTTCAAATTGTCGCGGCTTAAATGGGTGGAAATCCTCATAGAGAAGGTTGCCTGTTTCCAAAGCCGTCTCATTCACACTGGCCGGTTTGCGATTATCTTCTTTCGCGATAATGTAGCCAGGATGACTCTCCTCCGTTGAAAGTTTCCTATCCTCATTCTGAGCCTCTTCTAAAACTTCATTAACCCTCTGGAGTAAGCTATCGTCCTGCAAAACTTGATCCAATGCCGTTGTTGGATCAACCTCCTTTACGGCAAAAGCGTGATCCAGCAAAAGCGGAGGGTATTCTGGGAAGCCTTGGGAGAGGGCCTTCCTGAGCACATCCGCATTCTTCTTCTTCTTGGACTTTTTCGGCGCCCCATCTTCATGCGCAAAAAGTGCTTTTGCTTTCTCCAGCGTCTCTTTGATTCTGCCTAGCGTGATTTCTGGGATCCCATGGTAGTTCTGTTTATCTGTCACCGTATATTTGATTCCAACTCTAGCCTCTTCTCCCTCGCTAACAGAAACTTGGCGGACTAGAGCCAAAATATTATATTCACGGTCGGTAATAATGATGTTTCCTCCTGCAAAGAATTCCAAGAACATATGGTACATGCCATCGCTGAAGGAGAAGTCAATGACGCGATCGGTGCCGATTTGCTTGACGGAGGTGATCCGGCGTGACTTGAGAAATTTGCGCATGCGAGTCACGAAGGCCGATGGCATGGTAGCCGTCGCTCGCGAGTATTGAGTGACATGGCATCGGAAGCCTGAGTCGACGATGAGCTGCTTGCGATGATCGGGTTTTGCAAGTTTGAACAAGAAGATCCTCTTTCACGACGGTTTCCTGGGTCAGTGTAGAACTTTTTTTAGACAGCCTAGGACTTACCGATGAGAGATCATAGATGTTTGAAACTCGCAAATTGACGATTTCCGAGGCGAGTTCCTGGGAGATGACCTGGAAGGAGTGTATTTATGAGTCTAACAGAGTTTTGCGACAAGTTACACGACGTACAGGGATTCATGACACATACCTTGACGTCCAAGGACGAGAATCGCTGCTTCATCTTCTTCCTTATTTTAGCCCGGGGCTCCAGGGAAACGAGTGTATATGGCGAACAGTGACTGGTGGGCAAGAAGTTGTTGCAAAGACCAAATTGGGACCAAGAACGTGACGTATGCGGGGCAGTTTTTTGGCTATAAATTCTACTTTTATTGAGAAATTGCTTTCCATGTCATTCGATAGTGATTAACGACATAAACTCAGCCCACAAAATACCATGGTTACAATTGGATATTTCCTACATTATCCATTATGCTGTTTGTAACTTTGTCCGACCTATTGTTGCTTTGTTTCTTTTGTGACATCGCGAGCTTGAGAGATAAGGGATCTCCCCTCCCGTCAATAAATACAAATGCAGAAGACGCATCTCTATAGAATCTTCGGGTCCCTGAAAGAAAAAGACAATCGAATAAATCACCATCATGGGAGAAATAAGTAACATGCACAGTACCACGCCAGGACCAGCCACATAGTATTAAAGGAAGAAAGAAGAGAAGAAAGAAAAAGAAAAAAGATATCAAATACATAACGATGCGAATATCAACCCAGTTCAAACACACCTCCAAGTGGTAGGTATCCCCTCTACATCTGGCGCAAACCCTCAGCCAAACGCCTCTTTCCAAGCTCCCAAGCATTGAGCAGACCTTGTTCCGAGAGATCGATGCTCTTAAGATTCGGCGTATCAGCCTGAGGAGCACGGCTCACACGAGAAGAAATAAGAACCGGATCAGTCTCCAGAATAATCCCATCATCGATAATCTCATCGACAGCCAAGGAAACAAGGTCGTAGTTCTCGACAATAGTACGCTTGTCAGTAGCACCCCTAAACAAAAGCAAAGTATATTAGTCCACGCACGTGCGCCTGGCCGGGGGGAGGCAGAAACAAAGAAACATACTTGAATAAGATACCCAAAGCATCTCTCAGGGACAGAACAACATTGTAAAGGAGGACTTCGTTCTCATCGGCACTTCCCACCACATAGAGCATGACATCGCTCTCCATCTTGAAGACGACGATCCGGTTGTCGTATAGAATCACATCACTGGTCTGCTTGTTTGTCTTGTCTAGAAGACCCTGTTCGAATGCCTTCTGTTCTTTGAGCGTGGGATAGGGGTTTGCGCCGGGGTAATCGGTGGAATTGGGGCCAGCACCGGCCGGGGGGTGAGGCGGAGAGTAGTATTTGGCGAAGATGCGAGAGCCATCGTCGGCCGACATGAGAAGGATGGCATTGACGGAGAAAAGGGATAGCGAACCCGGCATGGTGGGCTATTTTTCTTGGGATATTTTATTGAATTGCGTGCGTGGGGAGCGCTGGGGTGCTGCTTGGTGTACGTACTTTACATACTCTTTACTGTCACGCTGTCCGCAATTCGGAGGTCGCCATAACGTTGTTCCGCACTATTGGATTGAAGGGTTGAGTTTCTCATCAAACATCCAGACTGTATGTATTTCCTGGAATCTATACAATGAAAGTTTCTCGTATTTTGGTTTAAGAAGATGTCTAAGAAGGATTTCTTGTAGATAGTATCGAGGCAGCATACCTATCCAATTGATATACAGAACATGCCCACAAGCAGGGCATCAACAGGCCATCAGAGACATACTAGTTTCACAAAAATTATCACTTTATCGACAGAGTATAGGAATCATATGTTCATCAACGAGAGAGAGAGACATAAGCAAGGTAGGAATATCATTACAATCAATCCTCAGCAAATATCCAACAGTAGAAGGTTTCAAACGAGCGTCCAAGCGTAGACATGGGTAACATGACAGGAATCCCAGATGGTCTGGCCATGAAATGTCAAAGAAACATATATAGCAGTTTATCCAATAACATATTCATCGCCATCATAAGGTCAATAAGGTAGGAAGGGATTGGAACATGACAACATTCTGAGTGTTCTAAACGCTCAGCAAGGCCCTATACAACACGATAGACAAAAGGCCTTGTGAGGGTAAACGCCAACCAAAAGAAAAACGAAAGAGAAAAAGAAGAGAAAAACAAACTCGAGATACTATGAAAACATTTGTCAGTTTTAATGGCCACCAAAGACATAATGCACGTTTATGCAGAATCGCCCGTGTTTGGTCGGTTGAACCATGGAATCCAGCTGCCACGATTCGCCTTCTTCCGTGCTTCTTCCTCCTCTGCAAGCTTGGTTTCACTGACAAGTCGCAAAGGACGCAGCTTGCTCTGGGTCATCACCGCTCCGGTGTAGTTTGTCATTCCTGTACTCGAACGAGGAGAGTTCGAAGTTGCACCGGTGGAAGCTGTATCACCAAGCGGATCGCTTGTGACACTGTTTGAGCTGCTTAGTTGGCTGCGATCAGGCTGACTGGATAGCGACGCAGCGCGATTGCTGCCGCTCATACCGGACATATAGCTTGTTCCAGACAAGCCACTTGTGCGGGATCCTGGTCCCATGAGCGTGGGACTCATTGGACCCCCAGAGTTGCGTCCACGATACATCTGGCCGACCACAGCAGCGGCAGCAACATCTGATTGTTCCGACCTCGTTCTGCGATGTCCTCTGGCCTGGACACGATTCATAGGAATGCTAGGAGCGGTATCCGGGTTCTCGTGAGGTGTCGAGGGCGTGCTTGTTGGGGGGGGCATCATGCTTGAAGGACGTGACCGTTGTGGCCGTTGTTGCGGGCCCGCCACGACCGATCTGGCTCTCTGCAAGAAAGACTGAGCATCCTCCTTGTCAGACGGCGTCGGTGGAAGTTCCTTGTCAGTACTTGCCCGCTCCGTGGTAGACGGAGGATCATTCTCGTTCTTGTCCAGAATGGTCTCGAAGCCGTCATGTTGCAGGAGACGACTGATGATGCGCTCGATATACAGGGTGAGGGCTTTGTTCTGGTCTTTCAGCGCCTTGACCTCTGCCTCGAGCTTACGGGTATTATCGGTATCCGCTCTTGCGTCTACAGACTCAAGTTCATCAGCCAGCGAACCCAAACCGCTGCCAGATTCCTTAGTCTCCTCAGCATCGGGGTGGGCTTCCCGCATGAAGTCGCCCTTGGTGAAGTCACCATTCAACGTTTTCTCACTAAGGAGTAACTGGTAGCTCTCATTGTCCTCCATCAGACGAGCGTTGGCCATACGGGCCTCCAGAAGTTCCTTTTCCAGTTCCCGTTGTCGGCCACCGCCTTTGTTTTCCATCTCCACGAGTTTGATTTGAGACTCGGCCAGTTCGAGGCGGAGAGACTCAATCAATTTATCCTTCTGCAACAGCAGCTTCGAATTGTTTCGGGAGGGGCTTCGCTCAATCTGAGAGGAAGGCGCAAATTGCCCGTCGACATCTGGAGAGGAACGAGTACGGAAACTGGCTAAGAGCGAAAGTTAGAAACAAAGAACGGGGCACGTGTGGAGAAGGACAAGGGGGGCCATACAAGAACGAGAAACATTCTTATCTGCATCGGTATTGATTCGCTCTTTCTGAGCCAGAGAATCCTTGAGACGCTGGATGGTGGCCTGCATCTCTTCTCCCCGACTCGCCTGTTGTTCCTTCTCCTGAAGCATGGCATTTCGTTCCAATTCATGCGCTTGCTCCAGGTCACGTATCTGGCGGACGTGATCCCGGATCTCCCCGTTGAGGGCCTCAATTTTGCTGTCTTTCTCATGAGCCTGGTCTTCCAACTTCCCCTGCTCACTGACGGCCTCATCCAGTCGCATCTGCAGGACACCCAGTTGCTTCTGGTATTGCTCAGAAGCCATCTCGGCTTTCTGCAACTGCTCCTTTAACTCTTCGATGAGTGCAGCATGCTGGGCCCGCGCTTCTTCCTCGGAGGGATCGCGATTCACTTTTGGAACACTCGAGGTGCTGAGGTTGGATCGACCTGGTTTTCTGGCCGCCGCCCGCGCAGACACCGGGGCTGAACCACGAAGGGATGGGGAGCGGGATACGCCGTTCGTTGTGGTGCTGGGCGATCGCGTATGGCTCCGCGATGGAGTCCCATTCACCGTATGACTTTCTGCAGGGGATGATTTGGTCGTGCTGCCTGGCGTTCCAGACTTACGAGGCGTTGTAGACATGGTCACCGATGTTCACAACGAGCGGTGAATTGCAAGAAGCAGAAAGGACAACCCGAAAAGGGGCAATTGTCAAGAATTGAGGGCGGCGATGAAACAACCGGGAAATTAAGTGATGAGTTTAAGGATTGGGGGAGGTATATAGTAGTAGCGGTCAAAACAAGGTGGACACTCGTAGTGGGGGAAGTCTAGTGAGTTTTAAGTACGCAGTAAGTCGTAGAATTTATGGCTGGTTTTACGACTAGCCACCTTGCGGGAAACAAACGGGACGAAACGAAATTTATAGAGATCCGAGAAGGATATACGGAGTAGATAGAGATATATATAGATATAGATATATATATAACAGGGAAAAAATGTTAGGGGTAAAATCGAGAGTCGAGGAAATTCTGGGGATGGCTTATTTTATTACAGGACACTCGGGAGGGTAGATCGCGTATCATGTATGGAAACAGACACCCAAGTGCTAGATACCTACAGTACGGAGTACTACTCAACTTAAGTATGTACGGAGTACTGTATGTACATACATACATACCTGGAGGTACTAGTAATTAATACTCCATACCATGCCAATACGTTCGTCCCTGCTGGTTGCTCAGGGAATTTAGTACTAGTCCGACTTTTAATTAATGGCGCAACGGGGACAACAACAAATACTACCCGTACTTCGGTTAACTTCGAACTTGCTGCAGGGTGACTCGGTCGTATGTATGCATGAAAGTACATGACTCTGATGTATGACTTGACTGCCGGAAAGGTTATCAAGAACAACTTAGTTGTGTACACTAGCAGGATACCCCATAATAATCCATTGTTTGATATTATATTACTACGGTACTTTGTACTACCTATAACTATTAGGTACTACAGAGTACAGTTACTAAATGAACTCTTTCGCCAAACGACCACCAACTCACTGCTGGCAGTGCCTACATGGCGAGATAAAGATAGATCCTTGGAACATGGTTCCTTGCTGCGTACAGGGTCTCGCCATCTGGTGAGAAGAATAAGAAACGGATGATTTACCCTGCCACCCAATAATAAGAACAATGAGAAGAATCTGCGCCTCCTTTGAGAAAATAACACCAACGTCCAATGAATCGTTCTATTATAGGACCCGGTTACGAGGGAAACGGTCGGTACAGTACTTCTCATTCATTATTCCACATACCTACGGAGTACATACCAGGACGACTCCATGTCTGAAGGCAGTGACAGCACATAAGCCATGCCCAATCCGTCCCAAGTAGGGTAGTATCGCTCGTATTGAAGATACCCACTCGTTCTTTGGAAAATGATACACGGAACAGACCCGATACAATCAATCCAAGGATTGCCAGGAGCAAAAAGGATGGGATGACTCAGCAGCGGATCGGATTAGCGATAGTCCGAGCGAATATAACGCTGGACACCGCCAAACCCCACAAAGAAGAAAAATCTCAACTTCACGATAACGGCCGGAGCGCACCTTTTCAGACTACTCTCAAAGCATACCGAACTACTCAGTTCACACAGCGTAACGATGGCCCCCAAGAGCAAGAAGAATGCCGATTCCATCAACAGCCGTCTGGCTTTGGTGATGAAGTCTGGAAAGGGTATGTCAAGATCAATTTTCCGAGTGTGGATTTGGATTCGGTTGCTAATTCTGCCTGTGCAGTCACCCTTGGCTACAAGTCGACCATCAAGACCCTTCGTGTAAGCTTTTTATTTTTTTTTTTCTTTCGAAAAACAAATTGAAGGCCTTGGGTGTACGGGATGATTCTCTAACAATTTTTGTTTATAGTCCGGCAAGGCCAAGCTGGTCATCATCGCGGCCAACACTCCTCCTCTCCGCAAGAGTGAGCTCGAGTACTACGCCATGCTCGCCAAGGCCCCTGTTCACCACTTCTCTGGTAACAACGTAAGTGTCCCTTTGTCGCCTATGACTCTTTGTTCCAATTCTTCCAACCCTCATACTGGGGAGGTTGTGTTGGAGCCACCCTGAGAAGCCGCAATTTTTGGCTGTGGAGGGTACTTGATCACTAACATCTCTGCGCGTAACTACAGATTGAGCTCGGCACTGCTTGCGGTAAGCTCTTCCGCACCAGCACCATGGCTGTTCTTGATGCCGGTGACTCCGACATCCTCACCGGCCAGTAAGTGTAAAGCACAGCCAAAGTCTTCCTGTTATTGCTGGACGATCCCAAACCATATGAGGCACGTGATAGATAATGACAAGAAACTTTACACTTATTTATGGGTCTTTTTTTTTCATCTAGTTCAGGTATCGTATGGTAGTTGTGTTCGAGTAAAAGACATTCAACTGTAGAACGACAGTTTATGAAACATACAATTGTTAATTTTTGGCATCGAAAGGATTCCAAGCCTGGTAAATTGTTAATAATTGTTGTACTCCGTACTCCGTACTCAGGTTGAAATGTCGCCGAAGTCTGACAAATGCGGTCTGATCCTGGAGGCTCTGATTGGCAGAGATAGTAGGGTTTAGGGTTTCGCCACTCGTTAGTGGACGCTGCTTGGAAATCAACATCGGAAGTTGTCAGCTGCTCCCAAAAGCCCTTTCTTCCCTTTTGACTCTCGACACCAAATTTTCGACAACCTCACCGTTCGCAGGAAGTGCAGCCAGGTCATTTCCAACATTCACAATGGCTCGTCGTCCCGCGCGTTGCTACCGCTACTGCAAGAACAAGGTGCGTTGACGATGTGATGGAATTTTTTTTATTTTTCCCTTATTTTTCATGTTCTGTGGATTTGGGGCTCGGAATTTCTCGCTTGTGGAGGGAAAGGAAAGACGTCAACCACGACGAAAGATAAAGGAACAGGACGGACAGAAGATACTATTTATCGCGATGCTACCCCACGATTTATCTTTTCGTTTCTCGGATGGATTATGATTGTTTTTTTTTTTTTTTT
>ML739236.1:0-40029 GCA_009193565.1 Aspergillus coremiiformis | reverse complement strand
TTTTTTTAATTGTTTTCTCCCTTTATTTTACTTTAATTTTTGTTTTTTTTTGCTATTCTCCAAGAAGCTGCAAACCTGGAAATTAAAGAAAGGAAAAACAAATAAGATCCTCTCTTGCACTGGTGTGTGAGGTATGTCTGTCCAATTTGGAATTGCACGCGGCCCATACTCTTTATCACCACAGGTCCCTGAACCCTGCCGTCCTTTATCTCTTCTCCTTCTCCCAAACCCATTAATAACTTTTCTTATTTCGAGATCACAGTCTTCTACCCACCTATGACTAACTCGTCTTTTTAACAAACTTCAGCAGCTCGTTTACTCCCCCTTATCAATTGAACATTCTGTGGATCTAGAACTGGTTTCCCCTGTTTACGTCATGGTATCATCTACTGCTTCTTCATCCCCACAACCAGATGGGTATCTCAATGGCCACACTCTTCCCGTGCGCCCAGGTCCCAAATTGTATGGCAGCAACGATGGCGCTCAATCCGGTGCTGGCACTCCCATTGGGTTCCAGAGACATCCTCACAATAAGCTCCTCGATAATGTAGCCGGTTCGAGTGTACGCCAACCATCGCCCCAGCCCACTCATCTGGGCATCCCCGGCGGTGGCTTGCACCGAGTCTTGTCAGAAGAGGATCCAGGTTATATTGCTGCTAAGTTCGAAGGGAAAGAGAAACAAATGGAACAGGGTAAGTCTGCCCTCTTTTTTTGCCCATTCGAGTATCTTTCTTTCCAAGACACTCTCCATTGTCTGACTGCATTTCTAGTCATGGACCAGCTGGAGAGCAAAGGCTTTATTCCTACCGAATTCGTCGCGGGGGAAGCTGAATGGTTCTACAACCAACTTGGAATCGATGACACTTATTTCCAAACCGAGACTGTTGACGCTATCGTCACTCAGATTCTTTCTCTCTATGCGGCCAAGGTTGCGGCTTATGCTCGTGATGATAAAAAGCTCGAGATCCGGTTAGATAAGGAAGCTGAAGATCACGCGGTTTACATTGACACCAGCAAGCCCGGTATGACGACGGTGGATGGCCCCCGATATGAGCAGAGGATCGATAAGAAATATGTGAATGGCTCTACGCCCAGTAATAGCTATCGTGTCGAGACCTTTCGTTCACCGACCCCGATCCCTGGAGACGACGGTCAGCAACTTCGTTGCTACTTTGTGTATAAGTGCCAGTTCGTCAACCCCAATCCAGGCCCGAACGAAACAAACATCGACATTATCGGTGAAAAGAGGTTCTTGCAAAAGGCAACGGCCAATACCAAGGCCATCTACCAAGAGATCATCACCAATGCCGTTAATCGGTCCGGCCCTGTCATTGAGATGTTTGAGATTGAGAAGAGTCGCGAAAAGCGACTGGTTATCGCTTATCGTCAGGGCTCTGCAATGGGCCTATTCAGTGCCCTTTCTGATCTGTACCACTACTACCGACTAACAAGCTCTCGTAAATATCTGGAAAACTTCTCTAATGGCATCACAGTCATCTCTCTGTATCTTCGCCCATTGAAAGATGCTGAAATTGTCGCCAAGTATCCTCCTATTGAAGCCGCTATTCACCAGATCATCAAGGAGGTATCCCTTCTCTACTGTATCCCTCAGAACAGATTCCAGCATCACTTTGCAGTCGGTCGTCTCAGTCTGCAGGAGACGATCTATGCCCACTGTGCGTGGGTATTCGTGCAACAGTTTCTTAATCGCCTGGGCTCTGAGTATATTTCTTTGACCGACCTTCTGGACTCTAACAACAGTGTCCACGCAGAATTGTTAGCCAAGATCAAGAAGAGGCTGCGTACCGAGACTTTCACATCCGACTACATTTCAGAGATTGTTAACAAGTACCCGGAGCTCATCCATAAGCTCTATCTGGACTTTGCCAACACCCACTACGTGCAAACCCGCGGTCCTGCCGAGGATGATTTTCTTCCAACTCTGAGCTATCTGCGCCTCCAGGTTGATGAAGTCCTCGATGGTGCAAAGCTGAAGCAGCTCATCTCGAGCACTGCAGCCAACGAGCACGACGAGATGGTCATGAGCGCCTTCCGTGTGTTCAATGCCTCCATCCTCAAGACCAATTTTTTCACCCCTACAAAGGTAGCCCTTAGCTTCCGACTCAACCCCGACTTCCTGCCGGAACACGAGTACCCTCAGCGTCTTTATGGCATGTTCTTAGTCATCAGCTCAGAGTTCCGAGGCTTCCATCTCCGATTCCGTGATATCGCACGTGGTGGTATCCGTATCGTGAAGAGCAGGAACAAGGAAGCCTACAGTATCAACGCCCGCTCACTGTTCGACGAGAATTACAATTTAGCCAATACACAACAGCGCAAGAACAAAGACATCCCCGAAGGTGGTGCTAAGGGCGTGATCCTTTTAGATGTAAACCATCAGGACAAGGCCGGTGTCGCTTTTGAGAAATATATTGACAGTATTCTTGACCTTCTGTTGCCTCCTGTCAGCCCAGGTATCAAGGACCCAATTGTTGACCTGCATGGAAAGGACGAGATCCTCTTTATGGGACCCGACGAGAACACTGCCGAGTTGGTGGACTGGGCTACCGAGCATGCAAGAAACCGTGGTGCTCCCTGGTGGAAGTCATTTTTCACAGGCAAAAGTCCCAAGTTGGGCGGTATCCCCCATGATACTTACGGCATGACGACCTTGTCCGTCCGCCAGTATGTTCTTGGTATCTACCGTAAACTGAAGATTGACCCATCCACGGTCCGGAAGTTGCAAACCGGTGGTCCCGATGGTGACCTGGGCTCAAATGAGATCCTTCTTGCTAACGAAAAATACACTGCCATCGTTGATGGATCCGGTGTTATTGTTGACCCCAAGGGTCTGAATCATGAGGAGCTGGTTCGACTTGCCAAGAAGCGTGTGACAATCTCCGAGTTCGATTTGTCGAAGCTATCACCGGAGGGCTACCGAGTTTTGGTGGATGAGAGCAACATAAGGTTGCCGAATGGAGAGCTTGTCCACAACGGAATGATTTTTCGTAACACTTTCCATTTGCGCCGAGAGCTGCCTTACGATGCGTTTGTCCCTTGCGGTGGACGACCGGAGTCCATTGATCTTTCCACCGTTGGAAAGCTTATTCAAAATGGCAAATCCTCCATTCCGTACATTGTCGAGGGTGCCAACTTGTTCATCACACAAGACAGTAAGCTCCGACTCGAGAGAGCCGGTTGCATTCTGTTCAAGGACGCATCAGCAAATAAGGGTGGTGTGACATCGTCGTCACTAGAGGTTCTTGCGTCATTGTCCTTCAACGACGAGGAGTTCGTGGAAAATATGTGTGTTCGTGAAGATGGCAGCGTCCCTACATTCTACAAAGATTATGTGAAGCAGGTGCAGGAGGTCATCAAGCACAATGCCACCCTCGAGTTTGAAGCCATCTGGCGCGAACATGAGCAAACTGGCCTACTCCGAAGCGTCCTCAGCGATCGCCTTAGTCTAGCTATCACTAAGCTTGACGAGGAGTTGCAAGAGACTGAGCTGTGGGACAATGTTGAACTCCGGCGCTCAGTGCTTAATGACGCTCTGCCCAAGCTCCTTTTGGATAAGATTGGCCTCAATATAATCCTTCGGCGGGTAAGTTTTGACTTTTCTTCCCGAGTCAGAGTGGAAACTAACGATACGCGTAGGTTCCTGAGAGCTACTTGCGGGCCATCTTTGGCAGCTACCTCGCAAGTCGGTTTGTATACGAGTATGGTAGCAGCCCTAGCCAGTTCTCCTTCTTCGACTTGTATGTACACCAGTTGCCCTTGTCCAAGCTATTAGTCCACTTTACTAACCGCAAACCCAGCATGACCAAGCGGCTTTCCACGATTACGGCGTGACATGATTTTAGAAAGACGTCGTGATGTTCCTCGTCTGTGATATTTCATCTTCCGGGTTTATACATGACTGCTCATCAGCAGTGTTACAGATACTAATTATGGCAACCTTTTCCATCGCATGCACGGGATACAAATAAGAAAAACCCCCCATGAGTAATGAAGACTTGATACATCATTTGAATTATTTCTGGTTCGACCCGTAGATCCAGAGCTCAAATGTATACCCGTGATCAAGTCCAGAATCAGTTTCCACCATTCACCTTTTTCACCTTGATATACGGCGACCTTATATGGATTGCAGTCCAGTGCTTTCACGCCTCGCTGTTCGATAAACCGAGGGGGACTAGTGATAATTTGAGGTTGTATGTGGATACTATGTATACATGTTCGCAAAGTGATAGTCCAGGTTCTGGGCGGCCGTAGCACCCATTTAGTTCATCCTGTACATACCTTAAATCAATCATTCCTTAGGCTTTGACCTATGCACAATGACTGGAATATATGGTGTGCCAGCCTACGATTCCTCCCCCTTCTCTATGGGGATCATCATTCGATTGATCTAAGTATGTATGCATGTATGTATGTACATACATACCAGTTCTCTACCCATACAACGCCCCCGGCTCCTCAGGGAACTAACAAACGTCCAAGAAATTACGTTCTCTCTCATTGATCAACTTTCCCCCAACCGAGTTTGAACAGTTCCCAGGCCTTGGGGATATTGTCGGGGATAAATTAATGTGGACTGTGACACGGACGCTCATGTCTTGGAATGGGGAGGCCATTTTATTAACCGATACTAAGAACTCATGTGGATGGGGAGGAACTCGATCCTGTGAGATTAGGAATGTATGGGACTCGGAATCATCAAATCTCCTGGTGGAGAAATTGAAAATGGTAGGTAGTAGCATTTGCTCTGAAGATCGTTATACAATTTATCTTTTGTCTAGTGCAAAACATAGAGCGATGATTACTAAGTACTAGTCTGTGGCTTACCACATCGTAGTACCAGTAGATAGATAGGGTTGTTGTGCTTCATAAATAAATACTAACAGATTATCAGCTGAGCGTGGCCAGCTATTTATTCTTCGAGCGAAATCAATCACTTGTAAAAAATTATATAGAATAACTCAGGAAGAGGATGAATGAACTGGTATGGATCTGACGAGTCTTCAATCGCATGCATACAGCTTCATACTATCTGTTCTTTTAAGAGATCCATCAACCAATTTCAGACTACCTACCAAGTATAAATATAGTAATCCAGGAGTTGCATAAATATTACAACCCCACGTTTCCCCTCTCGCCTCTCCCCATTCCTTTCCTTTCCTTGTTGCTGCTAGTATGTACATACATACATACATACATACATGGGTAAGAACGTCATATACGTGAGAGAATACACGAATACTAGCACCGTGGCCTCAACACTGGATTTCTCCTTCGCAAGGAATATACTGCTACTACAACAGTAGTGGGAAGTCTCCTCCTTGGTTAGACGACGACGTCGTAGCCAGTGATGTTGAATTTGAGCCCTTCATCTTCCTCCGTGCGCTCTATCTCATTGAGCTGAGCCCAGAGTTCTGGATGCTTCTCCTGGGCCCATTTCTCTACTTCGTCTTTCCAGTATTGATATGGGACCGCGTTGTAGAAAAGGCCAATCCTAGAACAAGTCAGCGATAAAAACTACTGCGAGATAATAAATCAGAACTTACGAGTTATGATTCGGTATGTACCCTGTTTCACTGTACATCTTGTCCATAGACTCTATAGCAAGGTCAAACTCGCATTGCGCAGCGAGAGCTTCGACATACGCCATATACAGCCGGCGATCCATTTGAATTTCAAGAAGTTTGACTTTCTCCATCATCTTCATTGCCTCCTGTGCGCCATTGTGGTGCTTTTCACATATCTTGAAGAAGATCACGATTGTCTTATGCGTGGGTCCTTCGTCCGACTGGAGGATTTGGCGGAATACCTCCATACTCTTCTCAGGCATGTCGCAGGCTGCGTAGGCGAGCATGAGCCCATTTAGCAGCTTGGTATTGAAATCAACCTTGATGTCAAGTTTGAGCATATTGTGAACTAACACCAGATGCTCTGCGTCGCGCGTTTGGGCTATCCACCGGAAGCATTTGGTATAGGTATCCGGCTTTGGACGCCGAGAGAAATCTTCGGCCTGTCGCATATGCCCGAATATTAGGTACGCTAAGTCACTTCGGTTTCTTTTGTAAAATGCTATCATGATGTCCGTTCGCGTGCTCACGCCTGTTTCTGGGAACGCCAGCTGCAGTAATCTGTACACCTCCCAAGCATTTGCACCATCTTGGTTGGGATCTAAGATGAAATCGATGAGCGCTTTACGTATCTTAGATTTTCCTTCGTCATCATATGAAGCCAGATTGGGTCGAAGTAGCTCTGACACTCCCTCCCAGTCATGACGGTGGAGCAACATGTGTGTTAGTGCTGCAAGCGTCTCCGGCTCTAAGCGAATGTTGTTCTCGAATAATGGGTCAAGAACGGATGAGACCTGATCGAATACGACATCCCCCTGTCCTGACAGGCAAAGCATTGTTATCAGCTTATTCATCAGCGCCATATTCTGAACAGCCATATCCTTGATATCATGCAGCTGCTGGACATGATTTAGCGCTTTTTCCACATCGCCAGCTTGGATATAGGATTCCAGTTTCAGTAAACGCGATTGGACGTTGGGCTGTAGACCCCAGTGTGGGATCAAGGCAGCATACTCAGCAGCCAATTGAGGATTGTTAGTAAAATTTGCATATTCCATCAAGTTGTTCACGCATTCGATTGTGAGCGGCGCCTTCCCTGCCGGATAATTTCCCATCAGAGCCCTGGCTATTCCCGCAATTGCAGACGCATCTTTTCCATGTGCTGCTTCCCAAAGCAATGTGATACCTATGGTCCCCGTACTTGGTCTCTCCGAGACTGACTTGAAGATAGGCTCGGCCCACACTGTTTCGGAATGAAGAATTGCATATTTAATCACGGCTTCTTTCGTAGCCAGAGTGGGCTCCTGACCATCAAATATGGGGCACTCGTACATTAGCTTGACTGCAGCGAGCAGATTTTGTCCAATGAGGACCTTGACCAACTCTTCGTGGGAGGCAGGGTCGAATTTCACACCAAAATCGTGAAGGCTTTCGGTTGTCCGTATGAGGAGACGTCTATCTTCATTGATGGCAAATCCTTTCATGACCGTTAGCCAAGGAGAAGGGTTGGTCTTGTTGAGTCTGTTCCAGAACTTCTCAATAGCATGGCGTGCTCCTTCCGGGTTGCCATTGAGAGCCTGGACATTAATGTAGGAAATGAGCGCCGATCGACCTATATGGTTGGGACCGAACCCGGAATCTGCGCAAAGTTCTCGAAACACGTAGTGGGATAGTCTTTGAATGACCTCCCGGGATTCTGGGAGACATCTGGCTTGGGAGAGGACGAACAGCACATTTTCCAAATTCTCGACAGAGAAGACTAGTTGCCAATCTTCAGGTTCTATGTCGCTGTCATTGGCTTTCAAGTGCCTCCAAGTTACGATGAGCAGGCGGGCTTGAACGCCTGTAATGAATCCCGGACTGTCCGCTCGCGCCGCAAAGAAATCCTGAAAGGCCTTTGCGAGAACACTATATGCAGGACCCCTGTCTTTGTTGCACATCGCTCTCATCAAGTCGCTCATAGGCTTTAAACCAACCTCCGATGGTATCATAGGCTGAGAAGTGGCCGAGGGTGCCATGTTAAATGCGAAAAACCCCCGTCGCTGGAGGTGATAGGAACTGGAGAAGGCTGGCCCTCGGGGTCGATGTGTTCGGAGGGTATGTAGTAGCCGATGGCGACATTGCGAGGACGACAGCGGCTTATTGTTCAGAATAGCCCAAAAAACCCTTCTGGTGAGGTGGGATTGCATTGTGGTACCACGAAGCTGCAAAAAGAAAACGGTTGGGGACTGAGATGAATTTTGGTTCCTTTCAAGCGGAAACACTAGTCACCGGAGGTTAGACAATAATAACCAATCTAGCATGGAACATGCTTCAAAATTGGGTAATATTTCGATAGTAATATCTGAAGGGCAACAAGTGTAGCATCAGAAAGTCATGATCATACTAGGAAAATGTAGTTCTGGAGCTGCGGCGGAGGTTCCATGCGGCTCTTGGCGAGCCGAGAAGATTTATTAATAAATAACTTCTTTAATAAATCATTGGGTCAAGTCCGATTGAATAAGTTATACGCTCCGAGGCCCCCCCCCGACTCTCTCATCTCATCTTTGCTTTACTTGACGCGTCTCAATTGCTTTCATAGAGCCAGCGCCTTTCAGATAGTCCTTAAATATGGCACTTCATCGGTTATCTTGGTCTCCTTTGCGTACCTTCGGGTCGGCCATAAGCTCCATGGCTGCCAGCCGATGCAATTCGACTCTCGCAACAGATGCCACCGCTTCTCAGCGTGCTGTCACCGCTACCCAGAGTATGTGAATATCGCGAAAAATGTGGCTGGTTGTGCTTTATGCAGGGCTGAGTACTTTCCAAGAGATCGACTCTGGCGCTGACTGTCTCGAAAACAGGGCCAAGAGTATTCAACCGTCGTCGTACACCGAACCGCCAAAAATTTATTCAGGACCAAAAGGCCCAGGGAGAGAGTCGAGCCTTAGAGAAATTCCAAACTCGTGACTGGCGGGCGGGCGATATTTACACACCTCATGATCTAAGCGCGGCCGAAATGAAGAAGTGGAGGAAGCGCTACAGTCCAGCCACGGATGTTTTTGATTCCTTGAACCTGAACCCGTTGGACTTGTACAAGGTATGTGCGGCTATGAAGCAAATGGCTAGTTTTCGTTGGCATTGAAATCCCTCTGTATGTTAACGTCTTGTCCCCTATCACAGAACTTTTCGATCATGTCCGAGTACATGACCCAGATGGGACGTATTAAGCATAGAAATACGACTGGGTTGCGACCTGTTAACCAACGAAAAATTGCTAAGGCCATCCGAAGGGCTATCGGACTCGGTCTGATGCCGAGTGTTCATAGACATCCAGAGATCATAGCGGCTGAACTCAAGGCGAAGGCTGATGGAAGCAGCGCCTTCTGAAGGAGTACGAGCATAATGCAGAATATAGGGAGGGCCTCCATCTTTCAACTTTGATTTTTCCCTATGTATCTCGAGTGGAGCATATTGGGAACCAGGTTATTGTACTACTATCTACTACATTCAAACAAACACCATTACTTAGGATTGGACATGTAATTTATCCAGCACAATTTTGACCGACAGAGTCACTTTTCTTTCAATTTTCTTTTCTTTTCTTTTTTTCTTTTTTTCTTTTCTTTTCCGGGGTTGTTTTATTTTCTCTCGATGAATTGGTTTCTAGTGAACACTTGGAAGGTTGCCTGAATAATGAGGAACGACTCGTAACCTACCTACAGTAATACTGTACTACTCATCCGATAAATACATCAACCGGCCGATTACATTTCTAGACATAAATGTAGTAAACATACATTCCATTATCTACACCCATCTTGCCCACTACCCCACCACGGTTCTTTTCCCCTCAATTTATCCACTGATACTGTCTGCTGGTACAGTCATGTCAATTACAAACGGTCAAATCCTCACTTTCTCATTCCTCTGCGATCATAGACAACTACTGACACCTTCCAGAGTCCATTTGGGCGGCCAACCCTACTACTACCAGGGGTCAACCCACTCATCTCTCATCAGATGCGAAAGGCGAACGACTCGCTTATGCGGTAAGCATAAGGAACTTATCAGTTCTTCTGAGAAACCTTGGAAGATGTTGGCTGACGAGAAGTGAGACTTAGGCAAATAAATCCATTTTCTTGCGTTCAATCGATAACCCCGCCATCGCGAGGCAATACACCGAACACAAAGCGCAGACTACCGTCGCACGCTTCTCCCCATCCGGATTCTATGTCGCTAGCGGTGATGCGACCGGCTTAGTCCGAGTTTGGGACTGCGTCGGCGAAGGAATCACGAAGGGCGAATACAGCATTGTCAATGGCAGGATTAATGATCTCGCATGGGATGGGGATTCCCAGCGTATCATAGCCGTAGGTGACGGGAAGCAACGATATGGCCACTGCATTACTTGGGACAGTGGAAATACTGTCGGGGAAATCTACGGTCATACTCAACAGATTAACTCCGTCACAATCAGGCAGCAGCGACCTCTACGAGCTGCTGCTGCCGGTGATGACAAAAATATAGTATTCTATCATGGAGCACCCTTTAAATTCAATACGGGAATACGTGACAAGCACACCAATTATATATATGGTGTTTGCTTCAGCCCAGATGGCTCAACATTGGTTAGCGTTGGTGCTGACCGGAAGATCTGGCTCTATGACGGCAAGACGGGTGAGACGAAAGGTCAAATTGGGGAAGGTGAGCATAAGGGTAGTATTTTTAGTGTCTCGTGGTCCAAGGACTCTCGGAAGTTTGTGACTGCGAGCGCTGATAAGACCGTCAAGATCTGGGATGTGGAAGCTGGTAAAGCCTCGCAAACATGGAACATTGGAGGGGAGGGAAGCACGAACGTCAAAGACCAGCAGGTCGGCGTGGTTTGGCCCTGGGGCAGAAGCGACGATTTACTTATCAGTTTGTCACTAGGCGGTGACCTGAATTATCTCGTTGAAGGCACTCCCGAGCCTAGGCAAGTCGTCCAGGGCCACCAGAAGAACATTACATCCTTGACATCATACCGCTCTGGCAGCGATAATGTTACCTTGTGGACTGGAAGCTTCGACGGCAGAATTTGCAGCTGGGATGTTCCCACAGGAACTGCGGAAGAAGTGGACGGTGAGAGCCATTCATCATATATTGCAGGCCTCGCGCCCACACAGGAAGGCGTTGGTAGAATTTACAGCGTGGCCTGGGATGACACCATCAAATCCCTGGATATTGGAGCTAAAACTTACAACGGAAGCTCCTCCAAGTTGTCTGGACAGCCCAAGGGTATTTCTGCAGGGGAAGCAGTATTAGTAGGGACCTCGGAGAGCGTTGAGATCTATAAGGACGGGCAGAAAATCGGTGACTTCAAGCCAAAGTTCCCCATCACTACTGTGGCAGCACATGGTAGCCGTGCAGCCATTGGCGGCGAGGATTCGACCGTTCAGATCTGCGAGATCTCGGGCCCTACTTTGTCCATTAAGACGGACATTAAAGCTTCTCGGAATCCCGTGTCTGCCCTGGGTTTCTCGCCGGATGGTTCTCTGCTGGCTGTGGGCGATTCTCGTGGTCGTGTTCTTGTCTACAAGGTTGCTGATGGCAGTCTGGTCACAGACCGTTGGACGGCACACACTTCCCGGATCACTTCCATTACATGGAACGAAGACGGCACACACGTTGTAAGCGGAGCCTTGGACACTAATATCTTCGTGTGGAGCCTGGCCAACCCCGGAGAATGGCTTCAGGTTTCTAATGCTCATAAAGAGGGCGTTAATGGTGTAGCCTGGGTGTCGGGGTCAAAAATTGTATCAGCTGGAGCTGATGCAGCAGTCAAGATGTGGAGAGTGGAAGGCTTAAAATAGAGTACCGCGAAAGAGACAACACAGCATTCACAGCAGCAATAGCTTGATCTTTAGTGTATGGAAGAGCTACCTTATGTCCATATCAATATGCTCATTGCTTACCTTTTATTATTTTGGAGGTGTACGTATGGGCATACGCTCAACAATGATTTCTATATGAAAGTACGGAGTAGTATACGGAGTACTCCGTCGCAATGCGAAATAATAAATAACCTGTATGTACATACATACATACATACATAAATACATACAAGGGTAATACCGGTACAGATTCCGAGTATTCAGTACCGTACAGCCAATGCCATCTAATCACGCGTGCGCTTATCCCATATACTGGCTGTGGTGATAAGATGGCGGGTGATCTCCACTTCGAAGCGGATAAACAAAGCAATGATCGCCATCTACACCTACGTCAGACACCCGCAAGCACCTCTTTTGACAATCCATGGAGTCTTCTACGCGCCTCGAAGAAGGCCAAAATAGACAATGAGATGAGAACATGTCTCTCTCTGGGGACGCGCCGACTAGTTCTCGCCGTTTTCTGCGGCCGAAGAAGGTACTGTACATACCTTGTCGCAGATTTTTTTTGTTTCTCGCATCCAAGATTTCAAAGGAATCAAAGAAAGTAGCCCTATTGCTGACCATGAGTTTGATACGAAGCTGCGGCAAGTAACATTTGTCTTACCGAAGACTGGTCAGCGCTTGAGAGGTCTGGTCACTTTACGAAACCCTTATTCCGAATTGAATGGCAACTGCGACGACGAACGCCGAGGGCTCCTCTCCGGAGAGCTCTCCGAGTACCGTCAAGGGATACCTTCACGTCTATTGGAAAAAGCGCTAGAGGCAAGACTTTGGATACACCAGTTTGTCTCCTCTGAGCTAGGAATCGGAGTTTTGAAATGCAGCCTGGCTTACTTATTGGGATCGCTCGCAACTTTCGTGCCAGTGATTGCTTCGTGGTTGGGCCATCAAGATGGCAAGCATGTTGTGGCTACCGTCACGGTCTACTTTCACCCCGCAAGGTCTCAGGGAAGCATGTATAAGGCATTAATTTGCGCCTTCTTGGCCTTTCTTTACGCCGCTTTTATCTCTTTAACAAGCATGTGTGTCTCCAGATTCTTTCAGGACACCCTTGACCTTCTCCCAGTTGGTCATGCCGTAGTGCTTATAGTCTTCTGTGGGGGTGGTCTAGGCTTCATTGGATGGACGAAACAGAGGCTAGGTGATCCGCTTGTGAATGTCGCTTGTTCCCTTGCTTCGCTTTCAACTATTACTGTCTTGACGAAAGAAGGCGCAGTGCAGAATGGGGATCTGTCGTTCGTCAAGATCTTTCAGGTATTGAAAATGGTCGTGATGGGCGTAGCCGCGGCCATGGCCGTGTCATTTGTGATATTTCCTATATCTGCACGGAAAAAACTTCGGTCGAACCTCACTACTGTCACTGAGACACTGGCAACGATGTTAGCTCTGATTACAGAAAGCTTCCTCACTGGCTCCGAAGAGGAACTTCAGACAGGAGAATACCAAAGTGCAGCCACGCGTCATAAGAAGGCGTACAGCCAGCTTGACAAACTCGTAAGAGAAGCAAAACTGGAGCATTTCGTGGCAGGGACAGAGAAACAGTACAGGCTGGAGAAAAAACTCGTTCGCTGGGTACAGGATATCACCCATAACATGGGCGGCTTGCGCAGTGCAGCTCTCTTGCAGTTTCAGCTGCTAAAGCAGACCAACCTCACCAGGACGACGCAGTTCAATAACCACGGTGCAGCTATGAACGGAACTCACCCAGGGTCCTTACCTAGTCCGTGGTCCCTACATGAGGAACGGCCAATTTTGGAACCGATTGACGAGAGGCCCGAAGAAGAGGTCTCGGATTCAGACAGAGCCAGGCCCAATTCAAGTCCGGAAAGATACACGTCTGATTCTGACCCAGACCATGTTCTTCTTCCTTCTGATATTTTCGCGCTTTTCATCAGCCATCTAGGGCCTTCTATGGTAAAGGGGCTTCATGAACCACTACATATTGATAAATAACTAATTTTTGATAGCGATCGCTTGCTTTCACCTTAAAGGAAATCTTCAAAGAGATCCCTTTCAAACCTGCACCGGATTACAAGGTTGTAGTTAACAGTACGTTCCGCACCAGTCTTGATCGGGCGCTTGATCTCTACCGAGGATCCCGAGAAGAGGCGTTGAAGACTATTTATCGACAGAAGGATTTCGTGAGCATTCAGACTCTAGAAGTTGAAGCAGATCTTGAAGAAGTTGCTGCCAGTTGCGGTCATTTCAGCTTTTCGCTCCTTGAGTTCGGTGAGCAGTTAAAGGAGCTTCTAGCTATCCTTGACGAATTGCAGCTCGAAGCCGAGGAGAGACCCAACGGCAGATCCTGGAAGTGGCTGAGGTTTTGGAGCCAACGAAACGATGAAGTTGGATTAAGGGACACTGGTATGTCCGCTCAACTGGCATGAGCCCGATCTGTCATAATGATGCTGACAGGCCTCCAGAACAGTCATTGATAGAAACGGATCCCATGCAAGGTGGTACTGGACCTCAATTGGAGGTCGCTAACGTTGAGCAGTATTGCAAACCATCCTTAGCATCCTTCCATTTGAGACCCGTGAGGGGAAAAGAGGGCTTTGGATATCGTGTCTGGAAGTCGCTCCGGATTTTTCGACGGGATGATACCAAGTTTGCCATCAAAGTGGGTACAGGAGCGGCAATCTATGCCTTGCCATCATTTCTCCCGTCTACAAGGCCCTTCTACTCTCATTGGAGGGGAGAGTGGGGTCTTTTGTCCTACATGCTCGTCTGTTCGATGACCATCGGTGCTTCGAATACCACCGGATATGCCCGTTTTCTAGGTACCTGTCTAGGGGCACTTTGTGCCATCGTGTCGTGGTACGTGACAGGTGGGAATGTATTTGGACTCGCATCCCTGGGGCTATTCATGGCTACTTGGACGTCATATCTTATCATAGTCAAAGGGCAAGGTCCAATGGGCCGCTTCATCATGCTCACATACAACCTCTCGGTATTGTACGCCTACTCCCTTAGCCAGAAGGACGGGAACGATGATCAGGACGAAGGAGGCGAGAGTCCGGTTATAACTGACATTGCTCTTCATCGAGTAGCCTCTGTTCTGTCCGGCTGTATCTGGGGTGTTATCATCACACGAATGATTTGGCCGATCAGCGCGCGGAAGAGATTGAAGGATGGTCTGAGCCTCTTATGGCTTCGAATGAGTTTGCTCTGGAAAAGGGGCCCGCTGTCAACCCTGACCAGTAACCCAACCAGCTCAGTTTTTATGAGCCCCCGGGAGAAATTAGAGATCGAACGATTTCTTTCGCGCTTGGAGTCTCTTCAGGCATCCGCCCGCTCTGAGTTTGAACTCAAAAGCCCATTTCCTGATGTGGCATACAGTAACATCCTACGCCGCACAAGGAGTATGGTCGATGCTTTCCTTGCAATCAATATCGAGCTTGATAAAAATATGACTGCGTTTGAAGGCGAAGTTAGTATTCTCCAATATACAATCCAGGAAAGGCAGCAATTGTCGTCGCGCATCAGCCATTTATTATCAGGTGAGTATCCAGAGTCAACCACAACGGGGACATGAAAAACTCTGCCGATGAATTAGACCTTGAGCAATTGACCATCAGTATAGTAATGGCTTCGTCCATGAAACTCGAATACCCGCTGAGCGATGTTATTCCCAGCATTGAGCATGCTAGAGACCGACTTCTTGCCCGCCTCTTCCGCTATCGCAAGGATCATGAAGCTTCCCGCCTTTCCACCGATGAGGATTATGCGTTATTGTATGCTTACAGTAAGTCGAGACTCTGCTGCTCTCCGGTGTTTTCCAAATCCCCATGCGATACATCCTGGTTACAGTGATAACTCAAGTCATCCCTTAGTTCTTGTAACTGGTCAATTGTCGACAGAGATTGAGAGTGTCATGGCGGAAATTAGTCGGCTGTTTGGAGTACTCGATGAAGATATCGTGAAGCTATATGATTAATTACCGAGGCAGGGGAAGAAGTTTGAATACGGAGTAGAGTAGAGTTGATGTAATCTATTAAATATCAGCCTACTAAAACACATTTGAGGAAACGAGTAGGACTTTGTATTGCTTCATTCACTTTTGAGTAGCTTTTTATCTTTTTTTTTTTTTATATTTTTTTTGGGAAGGGGGGGAAAAAAAAGGGCGGGGAAAAGAAAATCGAATTTATTCAATTCCCAGCATTTCATTTCCCCAACTTCAACCCTCCTTCCATCACTTCGCTCATCGACCGAAGCTCTTACCATCGCTACCATCGCGATCCTGACATCCACCAACATTTGAACCCGTCTTCCTGGTTTCTCTGGCATGTATTCTGCTTCATGAAGGCCTAGTTTCCCCCGCACCTCCGGCTTCGCGCAGCCCGTCGCGCTTCTGCGAGCCTCCCAACCATGCAGATCGACCCGGCTGCTCTGAGTCGGACTGAGTCTGCGTCGACCGCAATAACTCCCTCAAAGAATGCGGCTCCGAATACCTCGGCGACTCCGAAGTCCACAAAAGCGCTGATATCCGTTCCGCGACTAGATCTTGAACCTATCTACACGGAACTGAAAGCCGCGATCGGCGACAACTGGGCCGATTACAAGGTGGCCACCACTCTCTTCCTTTTAGGTACGAAGACGCTTGGCGGGAAAATCTTCCGGCTCTCTTGTTACCGGCTCTTTTGATCGATGTCTACATCCTAGAGTACCAGACCCGACTAACGTTGCTCTTTCCTATTACAGGGCAATTAAACCAGAATGAACTCTCATCGCGCGTCGATCATATAATTTGCGCTGATCAGAAGACGGAGCACCTTCATAATAATTTTATATGCGCAATTATTGGGAACCTCACAAGAGACCTCCCGGATCATGGGGTTGCAAGCTGGGTGTCGGCAAACGACAAACCGTCGGTGGTATCGAAGCCGACTTCAGGAGATGCAGCGGAGCAGAGGTTGAAGACAGAGGTTATGCAGCTCCCTCCCAGGGATCGTCGACGGATCAAAGCAATTCCCGAAGTATGGCTACAAAGTTTCAGAGAATTCTTCAAGTGTACAAATGATTCTAACACGGTTGTTTCAACTAGCGTGACCTCGGTGAGACTGCACCCAATGAATTGGAGGAGTATCATCTGGCAAAACAAATCAAACTACCGAGCCAGGTACCGGCAAGCGCAGGTGGTTTGAACAAAACCAGTAAGTTCCATGAATCCTATTCTTTGTCCATGGATCTAATGATGCTTACCACTCTGGCTGGTGATAGATTGGGAATTGGAGATCCGGAAACGTTATGCGCAACCCCTGGCGTCAGAAACCGGCGAGTTTCCCGATGCAGAGTCTATTCATGCCCGCATGATTCCCATATGCTACGAAGAGTCGGTCGTCAGTGGTGCAGGACTTCCCTGCGCTGAGTTCATGGCCACTGCGACGGAGACATTTGTGAAGGAGGTTTTATCTGTGGTGTTCTCACGGACGAGGTCTAATGGCCCGTCTGGCACTATCAATGGCATGATGATGCGCAAATACCGTCAGCAGCTCGAACGGGAGGAGTTGGCTTACACACGGGGCGAGATTGTGAAAGATGGTGCGACGGGCTTGTTACCTGTTGAGGCCAAGGAAGCAAGTGTTCGAAAGCCTCTCGGGGCCAGAGATCTTCGTTTAGCCTTAGAAATTGGCGGAGGAGTTCTCAGTCACATGCCTCTGATTGTGGATCAAATAATGGGCGGTTATCTTGAGGATGAACTCGAAACCGACAAGCAAGACCGAGGCGACGAGGTTTTGGAAATTCCTAATGATAACACGAATTTGAAAAATCCCACAAATTCAGTGGAAACTGATGAAGGAGAAATCGGATGGGAAGGGGCCACGGTGGCAGACCAAGAACACCTGGGATCTCTACTAGACGAATGCTTGTCCATGGCCTCATGATTCTTTCCTCTTCACCGTCTCTTCTACTGCATTTTTCTTCCGTCTCTCCTTTCTAATTTTCTTTTCCTTCTTCCTACATACCCTACCCTCCTCATTCGTACCTCCTTTTTTGTTTTTGGCACTTTTTGTGTTCTCATTGGTTTATATCAGTCTTTGATCCTATGCGACCAAAGCAATAGCATCTCGATCTGGTATGTAAAGGCGTCCTTGGAGTACGAAGGAGATATGCTATTGATGGGATATTGTCTACTTGTTATGGAGTTCAAAGCGTCTTCTTTTTCTTCTACACTCTTCAGACTTCTTTATCCTCTTCACCTTTCCAGCTTGACAGTTTGAGGATCCGAGACCATGTGGGACATGGCAGCTGCAATACGCACTAAAATGTGCCCTTAGGGTTGCCACAAGAGTTAACTCATGGACAGATGCTCGTCCATCAGGATCCTTCAAACCGAATCGAAAAGAGAACAGGGGTCTCTAGCTGTGCGGCGAACACGTCCGATACCCAATACTTAGTGTTCTTGCTGTTCTCCCGGTTTAGGGAATGCCATAATCTTTAGACGGCGGTTGTGAATTGCTTCGAATGCATGGCTATGGACTATATCTTCTGGGAGGCATGACAGCCATTTGAAATACTATTCCTACAACTGTTTCTGGCGTACCTGTGTCTGCTCTGTGTATTATACCTTTTCCCTCCCAACCCCAGATTTGATTCCTTTGACTGGTTCTAGAGTGACAGAGACATCATGGCATCAGTTTTGCTAGATAAGGCCAATCAATGATGCTTTCTGCTTGTATCGTACTATATCAACGCATAATAACCCCAGCAAGCTACTTTATCACTTAAGCAAGGTTCACAGTACAACTTCTAGCTTTTCCCCCGTCAGCCAGACCCAACGCCAATTAATTTACAAGCCACTTGTCATTTGGGGAGGGAAGGAAAAAAACTGCAAATCCATTCATTACCTACGAAAGTCGCTCTGCGACCATCTTCAAGGTCTCTTCGGTCGACTTGTGCGCGTTGATAGGATCTTTAGCCACCGATTGCCAGACTTCGCCATGTTTGGGCTCCGTGGAAATGCACTTCGATACCACATCTGCCCGTTTCTCCTCTGTGCCATGCTGCAATAAGAACTTGTAATACCAAGCCCAGCCGTCCCCAAGGTCGCTGTCGGACACAATGGCCTTTTCAAACCATGTCATGGCTTTCTCCAGTCGACGCTCTCCCCAAAAGATCCGCGCCACAGTAATGAATAAGATCGGATCATTATCGACCTTCTTGATGGCCTCCAAGCTACGAGCCTTCCGTTGTGCCCGCGGTTCAAGATGCCAAATACTCTCGCTCCATAACAACCCGGACGCTGGGACTTCCTGCAATGCCTTTGCCATCAAGACCTTGGCTTGTCCGATATTGTTTGCCCGCCGTTCAACTCGGACGCTTTCAGTCCAAAGTTCAGCACTCTTAGGAAAAGCAAGACGAGCTCTGTCAAGAACCGAGCGAGCCTTGACAACGGCACCAGCTTTTTCTTCCAGTCTTGAAGCTAATAACCATAGTGGAACAGACTTGGAACAGGCGCGGGTACCTGTTCCATACGCTTCACGAGCTTGCGGGTACTTGTTCTGTGACTCGTAGATCTGGCCCTTCATCATCCAGAGTTTGTCAGTCTTCGGATATAGTTGGAGACCCTGATTAACTAAATCAAGTGCCTCATCTACGTTGCCCAGTTGCCGCTCAAAAGCGACACTTTTAATCCAAACGCGATCTGTTCCCGCTTCCCGACGAGCAGTCGCAAGGAGATCTCTAGCCTGATCTGTTTGTTGGGCGTCTGCCTCGAGCTTAACAGCAGCAAGCCAAATATCCTCATTGTTGGGATTTTGATTGAAAGCGCGGCCCAGCACTCGTCTGGCCTCATCAATTTCTCCGGTTTGCCAATTCTCTTTTGCAAAGAGTAACCAGAGCTCTTCACTCTGTGGGCAAGCTTCCACAGCCTTTTCCAGTACTTGCCATAAGGCTTCTTTCGTGCCATGGTTGCGTTCAAGGTCTGCTGCAGCAAGCCAAATAGACCTGCGGTTGATAAACACGCGCAACGCATAGGCATAGATTGCTCTTGCGGTCTCATATTTACCCCTGGCAATGCTGGCTTTTGCGTCATCCATCCAAATATCTTTCCTGTCATCATCCTCATCTAAACCCCATCCTAAAGTCTCGCGGATAATAGCGCCACAAGTGAGGATTGCTCCCTCCTCCTCGCATGTTTCGGCCTCCGCTACCCACTCCTCTCTTTTAAGCATAGCATTTTCTCTGGCGAGGGACTGTACAGCTCTCTTCATCACGTTCACTTTATTGAATGTACCCATTTGCTCCTGCAGTCGTGAGGCTGCAATCCATATCTCATGGCTCGTAGGAACAGCCTTCCTAGCAGCGTTCAAAACCTTTTGGGCGTTCTCGGGTGTCTCAAGGCGGGCCAGGGCGAGCCACAACTCCACAGATAGTGGTATCATCTCAACTGCCTTTGCGAGAAGAAGGCGTGCATCCGCAGGGTCTTCTTCCAAGTTGACAGCCTCTTTCCATATGGTAACGGACTGTGGAATATGTAGAATAGCTTGTCTCAGAACGTTCTTTTTCGCGCGAGGCTCGGATTCCAGCCTCATGGCTTCAATCCAAAGTCTTGTAGAGCGATCATTATTCTGGATAGCATTTGCAGCGATAACCTTGGCGTTGTGGCCTTCATTAAGCCGAATATTCTCAAGCCATGCATCCTCACTTCTCGGGCACAACTCACAACCCTTAGCGATGCAGTTTCTAGCAGCCACGATTCTACCAGCAAGTTCCTCCAGACGAGCAAGAGCAATCCATCCAGGTGCATGCTTTGGGTTAGTTCTGGTTACAGATTCCAGCAAAACCCGAACTCGTTTGATATCACCAATCTCCACCTCGCCAGCTTTGAGCTCGGACTGTGTAAGGCTCGTAAGGTAACCCTTTGGATCAATGCTAGTCGCACTTCCGGAAGCGGAGTCCCCAGATGAGCCAATAGCTGCCTGATCAAGCTTGACCTTAAGGGCTTTATCACGAGCAGCACTGATATCCGCAAAATTCGTTATTGTCCCGTCCGTTCCTTCATCCCCACGAGCATCGGTATGAGCGCCGTCATCCGTAACGGTGGTTTCGAATTGGGTGGAGTCTCTCGCACCGGCGAGAACACTGTCCGGTACTGCGTAAAATCGTTGTCGGAGATTCTGCTTTGCTCGCCTATTCTTGCCCGTGAGATCTCCAACTTCTGGAAGATTGGCCCAATCGTCTTCGGAGACCGAGGCTAACGAGCGTTTTAAGTCGGCGAATTGCTGCTGAATTTTCGGGTTTTTGCGTTCGTAGTCTTCACGTTCTTGACGTTCTCGAGCTTCCCTATAATTGGCGAAGGAATCAAGTCGGTTTTCTATCCAGACCACCGGGGGTGAACCCGATAAACAAATCGCTTTACCAAAAGATTTGGAAGGGGAGAGGAAAAGAGCGCACCAACCTTCTTGCTTTCCGACGTTTATCCATCTTCTCATCTACTTCCCTGTAGATGCGATCTGCTTCGTCATCTTCTTGATCGAACTGCCCGTATGCAAAAAGCCCAACTTCGTTGTCCGGGTCCTGAAAACGCTCATCATCCTCCTCTTCCTCGGCCTTGTCTTCTTTGCCACCTTTCTCCCGCCCTGCGCCGTAAGCTGTCGGAGGAGCCGCTCCAAGCAATTGTGCCCTCTTTGCAAGCGCTGCTTGAATCTGCTCTGGGGTAGGACCTTCGCGCGCAGGACCCAAATCCGAACGAGTGGTGAAGCCAGTCGCACCTCTGCCCAGGCCTGCAACGTAGTTTTCAGGAGCAGGCTGGCTCAGAAAGTCCTTCCGCCCGGAGGCCATCTTGACCAGCGATACAGAAAAAGACCAGGCGACCCTAGTAATGCTCTAGATTACAAGACTTGGAAGTAACAGGATCCTGTTTCATGCTTTGGAGGCCATGAGCGCAATAACATTTATCCTGATCCGGTTATCTTATCGTATGCTGAGTAAGTGGATAGTAACATATGTATCCGTACAGAGTACGGAGTACAGTACATTCAAGTACATAAAGTACCTACCAGTGCTTGCACACTGTGAAGTCTACTGCAAAAGTAATCACATCAAGAACACCCGTAGATTTACATTTGCGATCTTTCTAAACCCGATCTTCTCTAGTTTGGGTCTTTATATTACCCATAGTTCCCTGGAATGCTCTATATCTAAATACTTCCTTTGTACTCCGTACGTGACGCTCAATATCTAGCTGCACCGACAGAATATCATCATATTCCAACATCTCGCTACCTGAACAGGCCTAAGGGCTATAGCCTTGTATTGCCCACCCAAGTTCGCCCTGCGGCGTTTGTCTTTTACAAAGACTGCCGGTAAGCTATAGATGCCACCAATGTGCCGCGTGCGCGTTGAGATTAATCGCCTGCTGATGGTACACAACAGCAACCTCAAGTGGCTTCCAATACTTAAAAGGGGGGGTGGGTGTGGTTATATGATAGAACGCGAGTCGATTCAGCTTGACTTTCTCGGGTGCCCCATCGTGGTATATCTGGTAAAGGTCGACAGTCGGACATCAAATACAAGAGAAATACCCTCTTCTCAAGAGCTGAACCAGTTGCAGATCAAAGATTGTAATAAACGGGGGCTGACAAGGCATACAGGATGATCGGGAAGATGCGCGTGTTATCCTCCCCACCCCTCTTTTTTTTTTTTTTTTTTTTTTTTTAATAAAAAAAACCCCCCCCCCCCTTGCAAGTATACGCTCACATAGAGCAGACAGAGGTAGGAGGGGGTAGGAGGGAGTAGGAAGAAGTAACAGGTACCGGTAAATTTTACAGGTTTCGTAGAGCAACGAGCGAGCAAAGTCGATGGAAATAGCTTTGAGAGATTGTTTTGGGAGGGTTCACCGCAAGCGTCTCCTGTTCAGTTTAAAGCTGCGCCGAAAGGAAGATGATTTGAATAGTCATTCCGTGTCAGCAACTGGGGGACTTGAATGTATTATCACGGCTTGATTGCATCACTGTAACCCATTATCAAGAGACGGGTCACCAGCGGGACGAAGATGCGCTCGAGAGTCCTGAAACAGGCTTTGCCAAATGAAAGCTTCACTCAGCAGGAGTTCAATGTCTTTCTCCGTCCAATCTTTTGTTGGCAGAGCCTGCAAAAACATCATCACCTCCTATTCCTATTTAGTGCCAAAATCCAGGGTACGACCTCTCCTCTCGAGGACATTTACCTGAAAGTCCATTTTTACCAACTGTTCGGACCATTTGACTAGAAACGCTGCACACACATACAAGTGGAACCGCGAGAAGCCCTGCTCCTCGGCCTTAGATATGGGATTAGTACAAAAGCTCATCCGTATTCAAGAATGAAGCAGCATACCATGTACGTATCCCACATCCGTATGGTGTTCTGGACGCTCATCTCCCGCATGAGCAAGCAGTTCATCCATCGAAAACTGAATTGCATGAACTCAACACCTTCATTCTCCAAATGCTTCGCGAGGGTTGCATCAATGCGCATGGTCAAGTCGCGCAACGCTCTAACTTGACGGTGTATCCCTGGCTGTGCATATATATAATTGTCCTGAATACCATCAAGAAGCTTCGTAAGACACCAGAATGTATCTGCTTCGACAGCGTCCAACACGCTCCTGGGCAATTGACCTGGGTCCATCCCTTCTTCCACGTTGAGGTCCGTAACATAGACACCTAGAAAAACTTGCCAGAATGGAGTGACTAGATCATTGATCCCTTGCACATAACCGCTGGCAGGGTGTCTGATAGCCCAAACATAAAGGATTCTTTCTAAGGAACGCTGAGTAGCTTCATAGCCATAGAGCTGAATATGTGGGCAAGTGCGGGGAACATCTATGCTAATCTGATGCCATATCGCTTCGTCTAGCCCTCTACCGCGCCCTGTTGTCGAAGCAGGCGGACTTCCAGCACCCGCGGCACCGCTGCGCTCAAAAGCCTGGCGAACGCCGTCTAGGTACTCCTTACGCTTTCTTTCGAGGGTGGAGATACGACGTTCACTATTCGTTGGGAGATAGCCCAGGAGAAGTTGCCAGGTCATCGCCCGTACTTCGTCGGGAACTCCTGACCATGCTAAATTTCTCAGTTCCGCTAAAGGAACTGTACTTGTCTGCAGAAGACGTTTGAATTTGTTGATTCTCGAAATACGACTTGAGTACATGTCCATTTCTTTTGGAGTTGCACTCTTGGGGGGCGAGACATGGTTAATGAGATTCAGAGAGTTTGCGGGATCTAGAGAGAGTTAGCTCCTTTCCGGCTGCAGGGGCTTGAATTTCATGATTCTTACCTCGTAAGATGTCTTTATACTGGGGCCGAAGTATTTTCCCCTCACCCTTTCTGGCTGTTGGATACATCGGAATGCCTCGTTCCTCTGCAATATCCGAGCTGTTGGCACGTTGCCTACTGTTGCCCAGACCAACACTAAGGGTCGAAGCACTGCTTCCAATGTGGCCGGCCGGGTCGACGCTGCTGGATGGAAAAGGATGGGTATTCTTCTGGATCTGCTTCTTCCGCATGCTAGTGATGCTGGGAAGTCCAAACTCGTCCTCATCATCATCATAGACAATATCCTCTTCTTCCTCGTCATCTTCCTCATCTTCTATTTGATCGCGACTCCAAGAATCGATCCCTTGATTCATGATCCCGGTGTAAGACCTACGGGGAGATGCGACCCATGATGCAGGTTGATGGGGAGATGGAGAGAATTGTTGAGAATTAGTAGACGATGATCGGGGTGGTGTTCGCGGGCGCGCATGCTGCTGTGGTATACCTCTGGAAGATACCCTTAATGTATTAGTGAAATATGTCTCTAGTAGCCGCTCAAAACTATGCATAATGCATAAGCGGGGGAAGACTCACTTTAAGACATTTGCATGGGAATATGAAGAACCAACGACAGTATTCTGATCATTGAGTTTAGGGGACCCTTGTGGATGGGAAACTGATCTTCCCTTCCAGAAGGGCGAGCCTGTTTTCCTTCGAAGAGGGATTAGCAAGAAACGGAAAGCAGAAGCGATACGATAAATTGCGCAGCTAACTGGACAAGAAAGAGCTCGGATCAATTAGGGTCGAACATACTCAGACCGGTCTAACAAATCGAGAGCGGGGGAGCTATATCAGTTGCTTGAACGAGATATGAAACATGGGGCTCTGAAGTACTGTACTAACCAACCTGGACCATCTCCTATATAGCAATGAGGCAATTGATTGGGTTAATTCCTTGTCGCATTAGTTTGTAAGGGATATTTCTAGATACACTTACCTGCGGCTGGGACTTTCTAGTAGCCATTTCATGAGGCCACTGGTGTGCGGAGGGTCATGAGTGAGTGGATCGTAGAAAGGGAAGGAAAGATGAGTCGAGGGAGAGAAAAGGATAAGTTGCGGGGTGCTTTTGCGGCACCGTGATGCCTAGCAGTTTCAGTCTTTAGTAGAGTAGATAGTAGGCAAGTAGATCAGTCAAGCCAAGACAAATTTACAAAATACTAAGCTATGAGTTTGATTTACTAAATTGGTAATAGGGTTCTTCTTCAATATTGTTATTGTCGTTCAAGAGGGAAAACCTCATGTGTTAGACAAGAGGTATGGAGTACTTCCGTAGTAGGGGATGTATGTATGTATGGATGTATGTATGTACATACATACTCCGTACAAACATACAGTATACTCCGTATACATCCAGAGTACGGAGTATATGATAATACATACCCTTTTCAGTATGTATGTGTATGTATGTATTTCTATGTACTGTATGGAGTACGTACTCCTAATGGCTTCCGTTGTTTTTGGTATTTTTAACGGGTAAATCCATTTCCCAGTGGTAATTTATTACCGCTCTCCAGCTTGCGCGGTTCAGCGGCTAAACTTGAACTGGAAGAACTCACTCCTCACCTCTCCGCGACCTCAAACCTCTTCCTTCCTTCTCCCTCTACTTCCAAGTCTTCCAATTCAAATTTTGATTTCTTTTCTCCCTTTTGTCAAGCTGAACCCTGAGGAGAAGGATTCCATTATCTCTGACTGTGTTCTTCTCCATTTCTGTCTAGACTAATTTAATCGGGTTCATCTTATTCGCAGCCATTCAACCTTTCACTTATATTAGCTTTTTTTTTCTTAGATTTAATTCGTCATGACGGAACCAGAGGATGTTGAAGAAGATCTGTTTGCGGATCTGTATGCCGCTTCTCTCTGTCGGGATCCAATTCACACGAACTGACCTAATGTGCTGACAGATATGATGCGGACGAGACCACAAACCAGCCAACTTCGGCTGTTGAAGCCCCAGTCGCCTCGGAATCTACAGCTTCTGTCCTCCAGGTTCCATCAACTGGCCTACCTGCAACAAATGCCTTCGAAACTTCTTATACTGAAATTGAAGACCCGCGCAGTGCCCACCCACAACTTCCGCACGATGGGGTTCACCAACATGGTACAGGCAACCTAGATTCTGGTTTCGCGAATAATAGTACTTCTACGTCTGGGGAAATAGAGCATCACGGAACCGGAATCAAAGAGGATGGGTAAGTGGCAACTTCTGTTACTAGGGACATTTTGCATCTTTTGTATGGCTGTTGGGTGAATGAAATGTATATCCGAGTTGGTTTGGACGCCTTACTGGCATCTCACATATTGCCCTTCGATGGAAATGCTAGCCATCCGGAAGGAATGGCATATGGAAGGGACTGGCATCGGGCCCTCTTTTTCTTCTTTGTCAACCGTTACGCTTCCCTGTATGAGGGTGGGCTTCATTGGGCTAGTGAAGGCGAGGGTGGCTGAGCTGATGTCGCGGGCTCGTGGGAAAATTTCTACAAATGTGACTGCTTGGTGCAGTGGGGATAAGGATGAAATTCTTTGACCTGCATCTCGCCTATGGAAAGCGAGACATTATTTCTAGAGAAAACGAGGTTATGACCAGTCTTTGGAGGAGAGCCTTTGATCTCTCGTCAGGTTTAGCTGTGGAGAGCAGACTGGTGGAAACAAAAGCTACCTCTGGCTCTTAAGGGACAAAGTGGGGATACATATCAACGGCCCAAAGTCGATGTGACAGTTGCGAAAAGACAATTCTCGGACTCCTGTCTCTACGAACCATTGTCGCGAGCGACTATAGTACAGCCGATGCTATATAGCTTCTTGTCGAGATATCTTGATAGTGCAGAGGAGAACAGAACGAGGAGTAGGTGCCTTGGCTGTGTGGTTACGAACAGTTTACCTAGCGTCGGACTATTAGACAGGCAGAAATTCCGTGGTCAGAGAAAGAAAGAGAGAGAAAGAGAAACAATTGACTTATTCCGCCTGAGATGCTTCAACTTGTGGTCTTTGCTATCACCACCGCATGCCTTCCAGTCCCGCGGAATTGTCTTACGGTTGACCTTCAGTCCACTGGATCGTTTTGTAAACCAGTGGATAATTGACTAGAGGTTGATTGGCATCATGAGCCTTCCAGTCAGTCGCAGTCCCTGGCACTGTATGTGCATGCCACAGCTTGGTGAACCATCCTGAAGCAGACTCCCTACGCACTTCTTGCAGTGGCCTCATCCGCTTCCCGAGCCAACATAGTGCCTGTCAATTTGATATCGATTCTCACTTCATAAGTTCTTCATTGCACAATACAAAGTCTTCCTTAAGACTTCGCAATAGCCGTCCGTCTCAGCATCTTTGTCCTGTCCGCAGAGGGTACAAAACATCAGCCTACCAACAGCCAAGATCGCAGCATTCCTTACCGTTGTCTTTTTTATGTCTCTTCCTAGCATGCTCTCATCCTTACTTGGCTTTTGTTGTATTCTATTTTATTCAGTCTCCCCGCCCCTTCTCCGTCTCTCTAACTGTTCGGTAATTGAGGCTGGTTCTCTCATACTAATGCCTTTGCTCCATAGGAAGATGTTTATTGGTGGCCTCAACTGGGAAACAACTGATCGTATGTACCTACAAGATTTATCGGCAATCATTCCGCACAGCTGTCAACAATCTAATCTGGCAAGCAGAATCTCTAAAGGATTACTTTTCTCAATTCGGAGAGGTACAGGAATGTACTGTGATGCGAGACAGCGCTACAGGTCGCTCTAGGGGTTTTGGTTTCTTAACTTTCAGGGATCCTAAGACCGTTAATACTGTAATGGTCAAGGAACATTATTTAGATGGCAAAATTGTGAGATATATCTTATACCCTCGAAAAGTCCGAAACAATGCAAAAGCTTACATGGCTTCAAGATCGACCCGAAGCGTGCGATTCCCCGTGACGAACAAGAAAAGACAAGCAAAATCTTTGTTGGTGGTGTTAGTCAAGAAGCCAACGAACAGGACTTCAAACAGTTTTTCATGCAATTTGGTCGCGTTATCGATGCTACTTTAATGATTGATAAGGATACTGGTCGACCACGCGGTTTTGGCTTTGTGACGTTTGACAGTGAGGCTGCTGTTGAAGCAGCACTTTCGCGTCCTTTAGAAATTCTTGGTAAACCTATTGAAGTCAAGAAAGCTCAACCACGCGGTAATCTTCGGGATGAAGAGGATCGCAGAAACCGTCGTGGCAGAGATGGTTTTCGTGAGGGAAGCCAGATTGGCAGCGACGGGTCTCAGCAGCAAGGTTCTCAAGGGCCGGCAGGCATGCCTGGCGGCTTGACTCCCCAGATGATGGCGCAGTATTGGCAGCGAATGCAACAATATTTTGCGTTAATGCAGCAGCAAATGGCTGTCGCCGCTCAGGGGCAAGGCATGGGCACAATGGCCATGGGCGGTATGAACCCCGCCATGATGCAGCAAATGCAGATGAAGCAGATGCAACAGATGCAAATGGGCAGCAATCAACAGCAAGGGAGTATGAGTCCTCCGTCGCAGAGTCAGACTCCACAAATGCAGAACATCATGAATCCTGCTATGATGCAGCAGATGCAGCAGATGCAAAACCAGGGCCAAGGGGGACAGATGGGGAACGCTATTAGCATGGGGGGTAATAGTCCCGGAAACGTGAACATTGGTGGAAATTACTCGGGACCTCGTGGAGGCCCGGGCTACAACGCTCATGAGCAAATTGCCTTTGAACAACAGAAATACGAGCAGCAGCAGGCTCGTCGGGCTATGGAAACCCGGGCGTTCTCTCCCTATCAGCAAGGCGGTCCAACTTCATGGGAAGGTATGTACGATGAAGTGCCCCAGCCCAACATCCCCACGGGACCGCAAGCCATGAATCGTGCTGGCAGTATGGGACGTGGTATGTATTTGATATATCTTGGATCATCTGCTTGTTACGTGTGCATCTGTATTGGTTTCTGCTAACATCTGTTCAGGACCGACGCCGCAGCCCCAGAGTGCCGCACCAGCCAACGCTCCAACTGGACCCAAAAACGCTGGAAAGCCTGGAGCCAATTACCGCGGTGGAGGCCGTGGAGGCCATCGTGGTTTTCATCCTTATGCTCGCGGCTGAACCCATGCGTTTCTTCTACTTGGATGCACCCAATTTATCCTTCAGGCTTTTTTCTCTGTGTGCGCTTTAATCCTTTCGGCAGCAGGCCCTCAATTGCCTGGTTTTCTTTTGTTTCCTTTTCTTTTCTTGCTTCATAGGTGGCGGACAACGATTCCGCGTGTTGAACTAAAGAAGGGTCTTCCGAAAATGGTGATGTGTCTAATGTACTTATTCAATGCTGCTCTCATTTCATTTCTGAAAACGCGTTCCACTGTGTACTGGACCTTTCTTTCTTCCTTACTTCCCTCCAGCGCTCGAAAAGACAAGGTTTAACAGAAATCATGAGTGGAAGGTGGTCATCGCGACTGATGATCTAGAAATGGAAGAAACCTGATATCCTAGTATTTTACCTCTCCCATCGTTCAGTTTAACCGATACTACAAGAATAGATAGAGAAAGGCCAAGTTGTACCTGGTCCTCAGAGGGATCCTCTCGCAAACTCACTTTAACACTCCTGCATTTCAACTGCATAAGTTGGTGTCACGTGCAGGAGTCTTCTTTAACATGCTCTTGTACCCCTCGAAATATCACCTAAGAATCACCCTCTTAGCTGTGAATGATGAGCGACTATTTTGCAAGAATGTGAATTGATGAATGTTTATGACAGAATGTGAGACGACATTGACCTTACTTCAAACTTTACATGCGAAAATGGAAGGGTAAAAAAGATACAGTGAAGAGGAAAGTGGAACATCAAATCCGCTAAATTCATCGAGTATGTCTGACAAGAATGGGTTCCTATGCCCATAGGGAAATAGAAGGGAGGTGAGGGGAGGGGAGGGGAAGAAAATAAACGGAAAAAGAATAAAGAAACTGTAGGCAGAAAGCAATGTATCAGGGATCGCTGATAGCTCAATAGGCGAAGCCATAACTAGGAGCGGTAGGTTTACGTCCATCGGGGGAGCCACGGCTATCACGAGTATGCCTACTTTCTCGACTGAGACTTCGACCGTGTTGGCTTTCATGGTAGCCAGGAGGATCCACCAGACGATCCGTGCTTCCTGTAGGGCTTAATCGTGCCTTGGGATCGTAGTGATCCCGATAGGGTTCATATGGGCCAGTGAAATTGAACTTGCTCATTTCAGTGTACTCTTTCCGGGGTGGGTTCTCCATAAGGAGCGATTCCCGTGCATCCAAAGGAGTCAGGTCATCCATATCACGGTTCATTTTTTCTAAAACGCCAATTGTCAGCATACTCAAGAGGGCACATCAACCTGCCTTCTCAAACTTACTGGCCTCTCTTCTCCGTTTCGCATGGGGATTTTCGCGCACACAAAGGATAATGGCGTTAGCGGCAATGAGGATGGCCAAGATACCGGTGAGGGCGGACTGCACAACGATAAGGACAATTCCAGTCACAGTCTTGGTCGTCTGTGAAAGACCCAGTTCTTCGACGAAGATCAACACACAAGCAACTGACAAAACACGGACCACCTGAATGCTTATATTGATCCACTGGCTCGACTTCGCAACATACGGTCGGTACCATAGCAAAAGAGCCAACATAAGAGCCTCAACAATGAGTTGGCCCGCAGACTGAACAAGTCCATGGCCATTGCCTGCAGCGATGATTACACCCTTGACGAACATGTACATAATCGCAGGGACAAAAAGCCACCAGTAATCCTTTTTGTAGTTGTCGTAAAAAAGACTATACTTTCGCCAGGTTTCCGTGTCCTCGTACAATCCAGAGGCATCACCCTGAGCTGCCTTGTATTTGCGAGCCATGTACCAGATCCTAATGCCAAAAAAAATCAAAACACCGGTAAAAATGACGAGCGTGACAGCAGCCAATATTTTTGCGGCCCACGAATCACCGCCAGTGAGCTGGTAGACGCAATACAAGACCCAGATTCCGTAAAGAAGGAGGATCAAGTTAGTAATAGTTCTGGCCAGCAAACCCCAGTAATCCTTGCGAAAATTTGTGAGCTTTGCGGGGAAGGAGCCGTACAGCGCCCATAATTCGAGGATGAGTTTCAGGAGCAAGATGCCCACCGCGATAGCAGCTATAACAATGGCAAAGATCAGTAGACACGTCATGAATATGTTCGCCTGAGGGATGGTAAGCTGCTCCGCCCAAGCCTCTATACCAGAGACAACCTTCTTGACTGTGCTTCCACTTGTTTCGTTGTGAGAAGTCGAATTCGCACTATAGGAAGTTGAAACGTCACGTATGGCCAAGTCAGCAGCGCCTACAATCAAATCAAAACTTCGCTTGACCTTTGGGTTTGTGTCCGTCGACGAGCCGTTCGAAAATACGAGTGTAGCATTGCGAAGGAAGTCGTAGCTATTCTGGGTAAGATTTCCACCGGTCGACTTTCTAAAGCCATCGATAGACTGTTGCATTTGACCCCATGGGATTAAACCGGTGCTGAAGGCGAAATTCTTTGTGAAACTGCGATACACCGCTGGGTAGTTAACGCTGAGCATGCCATTTGTAGCCATACTATGAAACCATCCCATGACATCACCAAAACCTGGGCTAGATGAAGCCGTCCCGGGATGGCCAGCGGTACTTATGATAGACAAGCCGCTCATTGCCAGAGCGGCTCCTGCGACACCGGCAGCTGCATAAGTAACACTTGGGATTTGTGCCGACTTTCCATTGGACAATTGGGTCTCAATACACGCAACTTCGTGGACATCGTCTTTGGATTTAAGTTCAAGTTTCACTTGCCCATCCAGGTCGGGAATAGCAAAAGCGATGGCGGGAATCTGGCTAGCAAAGGACTCTGGGATTTGCTGCGAACCAGTCGCTTGAAAAGTGCCGGAAGGGACTTCATTGAGAATTGAGCTACGTTAGGCGCCACAGGAAGAAAATCTCGGGGTTGACAATACTCACCAGGACAAAGTTTCTCAACATAGTTCTCAGAACCACACGGGTCAAAAGTCTTGCTATATATTTCATTGCCGTAGGCATAAACCGACAGAGATGCGGTGACGTTCTGCTGTTTCTCATTTGTTCCGGCGACGTCGAAGACAACCATCCGGGTAGAACGTGTATAAGTCACGTCCAACTTCTGAACCTGTACCTCTGCACTCGTCAGACAGGTTGAAATGCCATTTGTGCTGAGCGTGTCCGCTGCGAAAACATATGCGGGCAGAAAGCCCAAGGCGATGAGGATAAACTGTGAACGAGGAATCCTCATTTCGGCAACACTGGAAATGTCCAAAGTGCCTGCATCAAACACACTTCCGGTATTGGGTTGTAGCGTGCACTGAAAAACTATTCCAAAAGACTGGTTGAACAGGGAGTTAAAGCAAAAGTTAAGATGATTAAACTGATTAAATAAATTTGCAAGTGATGGAGCTGATCGAAACTAGGCCGGCCCAGTGTATCAGAACTGTAACAGGGTCAACCTGTGTAGAATAGAAGAGATCCTGTATGATGAATGTTTCCACAGTGCTAATCACAATGCGAAAACAAAGAGACTAGAAGAGAGAGAATCAAAAAAAAAGGGGGGGGGGAGGGGGGAGGAGGACGAGCGCAGGAGAGTCGAATGGAAGCTACCAAAAGAGAGCATGCACAAGAAAACTGTCAGGACCACTCAGTCCTCTCGCTCAACTGTAACTCTTGCCTTGATCTCCAGTGGTCTCAAGGAACACAAGAAAGGGAAGGCCTGTATGGAGTAGGAGATAAGGAAAGACTGGATAAGTGATTCTCGAAAAAAAAAAAAAGTCAACCCGTCAGGAACGGATGGATCCAAAAGGAGTCGGAAAGGAATGGGTAAAGTGAAGGAGAGGCAAAACAAACGGGAAGATGCAAGACAGAGTGCAAAGTGAGGAATACAACTTGTATGCCAAACGAGTGACAAGAGAGAGAGAAGTAGAAAAAGAGAAGAATATACAAATCAATCAGCTAATCAGGGACAGAAAAGAGGCCATTACCATCAGGGCGTCTGACAGGATTGGTACAATGGTGGGTGGTAGATACTAGTAGATAGTTCAAACATACTCTGTACTCTGTACATGCACACACACACACACACACACACACACACACACCCGACACACACACACGTTACCTTACCGAGAATGCCTAATAACCATCATCAACGGGACAACGCCAAGTGGTAGGGTTCGAGTGGACCCCTGACACATTGCCCCTGAATTGTCTCAAGATTAGTTCCATCACAACCATTGATTGGCCCATCAATGGCGCTCTCTGGAGCATCTAGACTCTAGGCTGGATTATGGGACCATTGATCATTCAGGTACTAAAAGGTAAATAAAGGTAATTTTACATGGTAAGTACTAGTAATCAAGTGGATGAAAGTTTCTACTACCTATGTTAATTTAGCCTTTAGGTACTCCGTACGGAGTACTCTGTATTGTAATCCATTTATAGACATTACTCATTAACTTAGTATTTATTTCTTTAACATATTTATAAAAAGTGTACTCTGTACAAGAGAAAAACTTATTCTGGAAATATACTATGTAGATTTTATCCAAGGAAGGGAACTGCCAAAATAGCATACATAGTTAGCCTCCAAGCTGGAGATAGTATTGTTGATCTAACATTTCCTTGGCTGTGGTATTAGTCGATCTCCTGTGGCGGGTGTTTAGTGCCGCAATACATTGTTAGAACTAGTACTCCGTAGGTACAGATACTCTGTACGGAGTACCTACTCTGTATTGCACCCTTTCTTTGGCCTAACCGGAGCGTATTTCCGTTACTCCGCTGAGATCTATTAAATACACTTAATTTGCCATCTCTGTTTTAAAAATAAATCAATGGATTGAGTGGGGAGGAAGGGCTGGAGACTGGAGTATCTGCGCCAGGCGTCAGCTTGGATGATGTGGACCAGCATGTGGCAGATCGTCTTCTTAAGGATGGAATGTTCCGCTACTCAGAAAATTCAAAACTGTTCAGACTCCAGAGTATCTACATACAGAGCAATAAGTAGATATATAATTACTAAATACTATCTACTATCTACTGACTTGCCTAAGTTTGGACAAGTATCTCCCCACTGTACAGAATAAGTCAGATCAAGGTACAAGTACCAGGTTCCGATTATTACTACTAGTATGGAGTTAGTTGTCTAAGGACCACCAAGCCAACAAGGATTGGAATTGGTTTCCTGTTACGGCGGCATTCTTTTCTGACATTCCTGCATCCTACCTAGGGTAGAACATGATATAAGTACTGTTAAACCCCGTTGAATACAACCTCCTAAGTTGAAACCCCCTGTGTGAGATGATAGCTGCCAAGCTGGGAAATTTGATTTTGTGGGATTTACGGTAGTTAGCTACGGAGTAGATAGATAGCTTATACAGAACAGTTTTTCAACTCAAGGCCCATGGGACACAGAAAACCTTATTTATGCAAAGATACCTCACCCGATTGAAATTTAAAGTAAATTATTAAAAAAAGCCTTATTTAATCGTTATATGATTGATTAAATAGATCTACTCCGTACTTTTATATATACATAGAATACTGGGGCTGCCTTAAAAAAAAGTATTTATAAATCTACTATGCACTTGGATAGAATACTAGGTTAGCTTCATTACCTCCTCAAGTACGGAGTACGGAGTAGTAAATCTATTCTGTTGCCCGGAGATACAAGATTCCTTTTATCCGCCCTATTCTGTACTTCTTATTGGGTGTTTACTCTCACCGCCTGCGGGTACTCTGCTGTGGCGCGCTGTTGTCAACCCATCCATGGATGTTTTGCTGCAATCCATCATAGATATTACTACGGAGTACTCTGTAGTAAGTGGTGTTATGTTTATTGATTGTTATTGAGTACTCCGTACTCTGTATAAATAAGGTACTGCCGCATAATAACCCACACCATTTTGATTCTGCTTTAATTGTTTTCTTCCTTTCTTTTTACTAATTCTACTATTGTAGTCAGGTTGATCAAAGTTGACCTTTATATGTACTTTTTCATTGAGAGATCAGTCAGTTGAATTGAATTAGTAGCTTGTTTTTAGTATCTACTACGGAGTATACTGGACAGAGTACCTAAGCTGTTTCTTCAATGAATGTGCTTACCTCACTTAGTTAAAAACCCTTACAGCTTTTAATTGCAACCAAAACAACTTTCCCGGACTGAATTCAGGTTTGCAATTAACAAGGTTTTATAATAATAGATCCCCCCACCTCCCAAAAATATGTTTTCAACTTTATATAGGTGCTAGTGCACTTTGGACTCCACCATCAGTGTCCTTTTCTTTCCCTTCCCTTAATCTCTTGAATATTCCCCAGATTTGACACAATACACAAGGCTAATTAAAGGGGCGGCACACTATGTAGTACACACAAGCTAAAGCTCTTTCTATCTACTCCGTACTCCGTAGTGAAGTTTATATTATATTATTCCGTGCATTCCATAAGAGAAACTTGGAGTGTTTTCAAGTTCTACAGATATTACTTTCTTGCTATCAAGTACTACTAAGATACAACGGTGCTACTTTCTCTGCATTAAGCTGTGGGCATATTTGTAATTTACTCTGACTATGTATCGTTCAAAATGAATGCCAGACCCTATGTACGGAGTACCTACTCCGTAGTGCATGCTTGTTACACCATGTTTAGTACCAAGTTGTGTGGCCCCCTTTTCGAGACAAGAGCCAATTGTACCGCATTAGTAAGTATTCCATCTCCAACTCGCTTAGGTTCGGAGTATAAAGTATTCGACTTCAATGTACATACAGAGTACTCCGTACGGAGTATGTACATACAACCCCCATTTCTAAAGAAAATCATAAAGGTAATTCTTGGCGTTGGTGCCGTAGCTTAAAGGTGCACCACTGCATACATACCAGCCTCGATGGATATTGTATAGATACAGTGGATACAACCTGGTACAACTGGACAGAGTAATAGATGAATGCTATGGCCACCCTAATAGTTAGACAACTTCATCAGGTACACTACTAGATAGCTACTTATGGGGAGGAGACCACTATAGTACTCCATAAGCATGCGCCTTTATCAGGCCCAAGTACGGAGTAGTAGGTACTACTCCGTACCTAGAAGAAGGTGGTCATCACAGATATCCTTACATGTTTACAACTTGACTTATAGAATGTGGTTAGGCTATCAAACCTTAAAGATCTGGCGGAGATGTCAACAAGCAGTTTCCTATCATTGAAGCAGCACTAGAATGTAAAGCGCATGATGCAGTAGAACGCTATGATGTCACCGCACGCAAGATCAACAATACCACATACAGATTGAGAGACAGATCTCCCACCTCAGCAAGACTTCCCGTATAGAGAGGACTGACATAAGAGTAAGGGATGAGCTTTCAAAGGGACTAAAATATTGATGACCCGTCAAGTACCCACACCATTCAACATGAGACATTATCTGCCCCATCACTACTAAGATACTCGAACAGTTTCTTGTACAGACAGGTGGCTGTCATGACTGAAATACCTAAGATTGCCGAGCGTTAGTGGCAATTTAACAACTTGAGACACTTGTTTACATCCACGAAATAGGCAATGACCCATCAACAAGAAATCCAGATGGGATGCATAACTCAGGAAGCATGTGGAAGTTGAACGGAGAATGTATGTACATATATAAATGCCACAGGCAACGGAAGGGCCGGAGTCAAAAATATGATAATCCAATGCAAACTCATTTACGTCCTTGTTTCTCTTGGCTTTCTCGCATCGCAGCTCTAGCGCTCCGGCTGCCTCCCAGTTTGGGGCCCCGTGATGCCTCAACTTTCGTGGATTTGGTGTTTTTCGTTCGTGTCACCCGGCGACGTGATTGAATGGCATCAAGGAAGTCTCTCCGAAACTGTTCAGCGACTCTATCATCAGCAGCTTGGTCGTCACCTGCTACCACAAGTTCATGTTCCGGTTCCTCATATACCTCCACTAATATAGACGTTATCGTTGGAATATACCTCGAGACATACGGGAAGGATAGGGGAAGTTTACACTTGCTTTCGCGCAGAACTTCTTCTACGAGTCTGTCTCTTTCCACATCCTCACTGGTCCGTTGTTTCCGATGACGCCATAGCCTCTCGTCCTTGTGAACAGGAGCCAGCTTTGAAAGAGAGCCGTCATTCTTGAGATCAGCAGCTTCATCGTCACCCGCTAACCTTCTTGTCGCCGCCTCCGTTCGCGCGATATTCTGTAGCTTGGTCTCCTGGCCAAGATCGATCTCATGTAGTTTACCCAAGGACGCCGGTTCACGTTGAGGAGGGTCGGTCGTGGATAAAGCAGCACTCATTTTGCTTGCCAAAGGAATACCCGAATCAGTAGTAGCTGTCGGAACAGTGCGCCGGTGTCGCTTAGCCATTTCAGATTCTATATAGGCCATCCTTATCTTGTTAGTCTCCATTACAGACAATACGGACAATAGAGAAGTGTGTAATGTAAGATCGTACATATGTTTGTCGACGTCCACCGTTTGCCCGGTATGTGCTGTGAATCGATCACACATAGCTTGTATTTTTTCAACCTCAAGATCTCCGGCTGTTACTGTGGATACACCAATTTCCTTGTCATTGTCCGCCGATTGTCGTGACGTAGCAGAAAATTCAATGCCAGCCTTGCGAGAGCGATGGAGACGTCGGAGACGAATAAGATCGGTAGAATGTATAACATCATCGTCTACTTGTGATGCTGAAATAGTAGAATCTGAATATCGATCGCCCCCTCGATTTTCGGCGCGAAACTCTTCCTGTGATTCTTCAGGGCGGCGTCGTAGAAACTTTCTCCTCTTTACTGGTCGGAAAAGTGTCTCTGGATTCGAGGTGGTTTCCGTGCCCATGATGGTTATCGTCCACTGGGAGGGAAGGTATGGTATTTCTTGAGTAAATAAGAAAGGAGAACCAGTCAAGTGGCGAGAAGATAGGCAAAGGACAGGTATAGAGATGTACGTATAAGAAGAGAGGTATCTGTACTAGGTAGATCACTAATACTTCCTGCAGTACTCCGTAGGTAAGGGAGGAAGTGGCTATTAGCAGGTTTCCAAGATTGCTTCCCGCTCTATAAATCAAATCTCCTTCCATGGCTACTGACCACACTTTTGACTTCCCCCACCCCACCAAGCCTGGGCTCATTTCTCTACATATATCCACTGGAACACGGGCTCATTTCCGCTACTGCTAGAACTGCGGTGCTCGTTTTGAATTTCATCATGAACCCTTCCATTCCACCTTCGACCGCCGAATACGGTGGAGGTATGTCATCCCTCATACATTCGCTACACAGTCCAGAGCTTGCTCCTGTACATATTACGAGATCATATATGTTTTCCTTGGAGAAGAAACTGATGGCTCGACGCGTACAGATGAGGTTTCAGCTATAGTACTTGATCCTGGATTTTCGACAACGCGCGCCGGCTTTGCGGGAGAAGACACACCAAAATCCCTGATTCCAACATACTACGGGAAATACACCTCCGAAGGACAGGAAAAGTTGATATTTAGTGATGATGTATTTGTCACCCCGCGTCCTGGATTGTCCGTTCACAACCCAATGGGCCGGGATGGAATTGTGGAGGATTGGGACATGGCGGAGAAAGTGTGGGAGTATTCTTTTACATCGCGACTGACGGGCCCCAAGCCGGGAAATCCATTCCAAAACGGCTTGAACGATGTTGTTGATGGAGAGCTTCCCACAGAGATGGAGGGTGTGGAAATCGAAGAGAAGCCTCTTGCGGATAGCCCGCTCTTGATGTCTGAGTGTGGCTGGAACCCTACGAAAGCGCGCGAAAAGACCATCGAGATTGCCATGGAGAAATGGGGGACACCAGCTTTCTATCTGGCAAGGAATGGCGTTCTGGCAGCGTATGTGATGACCCCCTCTCTCACGTAGTCCGACTAACACCCCAGGTCTTCTCCAGTTTTGCATCAGGGAAAGCCTCTGCTCTTGTTGTTGATGTCGGTGCTTCCAGCATTTCCGTAACTCCAGTACATGACGGGATGATTCTAAAACGTGGAGTTCAACACTCTCCTCTGGGTGGCGACTATATTTCATCACAAATCCGCGCCCTTTTTAAGATAAACACACCACAACCTATCACTATCACCCCCCATTACCTCGTTTACTCAAAAACTGCTGTTGATGCCGGTCAACCTTCGCAGGCAAAATACAAGAGCATTCCACCTGAAAAGGCGCCGGACGCTTCATACCGTACCCTGCTCGAGGAGCGGACACTTTCCGAGTTCAAGGAATGCGTGGTCCAGGTGTGGCCTGGTCCCAACAAGCTCTCCGCGACGAGCCCAAGCGGATCCTTGAATGAGGAAGTTGCTAAAAGCAGTCCTGGACGGCCATTCGAGTTTCCCGACGGTTACAACCAAGTATTCGGCCTTGATCGCTATAGAGTGGTGGAGTCCTTGTTTGATGCCAAAGCTGCGATTCCGGATTCGGAGTCTCCATTCCCCCCCCCCACGCAGGCTCAGACTGTACCTGAACTGATCAAGAATGCACTTAATGGGGTCGATGTTGACATCCGTCCGCATTTACTGGCTAATGTCGTTGTGACGGGTGCGTCCAGCTTACTTCATGGCTTCACTGACCGCCTCAACCAAGAACTTATGCAGACTTACCCAGGACCGCGGGTTAGGATCTCTGCACCAGGCAACACAGCTGAGCGCAAATTCGGTTCTTGGATTGGTGGAAGCATTCTCGCTAGCTTAGGGACCTTCCATCAAATGTGGATTTCGAAGAAGGAATACGAAGAACATGGCCCAACTATCGTCGAGAAGCGCTGCAAATAGCCTGCCTAGCTCTTTCCTTGATACTCTGCTATCCCGCGGTTGCAATTCACTTCTTCTGCACCCTGATTTTTCTTGGCATTTTCGCACTACTTCAATGGCTGCAAGAGCCTTTCCAGAAGACTTTCTCATATGGATAGGACTTAAAGAAGCAAAGAAAAACAGAGTCCATTTGTCTTGTTATATTACCCAACTCTACGAGTGATGCCAATTCATTTAGTGTTTGGTTTGCATCATTCTATACCCATTGACATTGATTAGCCGCAAGACCTTAAAGCTATTGCCCTTTAACATGATGTTTCTTGTATCTGTCAATGAATAAAAGAAAGCAATAATTACATATCCTTCCAGAAAGTACAAGCCGTAATCCCTCGCTTCGCTCGGTGGCTTGAATTTTAACACTTA
>ML739235.1:0-40106 GCA_009193565.1 Aspergillus coremiiformis | reverse complement strand
GGGGGGTTATCGGATAATTTACCTTGTTAGCTTCTTCGAAGAGAGCTGCAGTAAGCGTCTCGAGCTCTTGTTCGATACCTTTCTTCTCCTTCTCGACAAGAGCCCGCTGCGCCTTTTCGTCTGCCAATGCAGCTTTTAGACGTAAAATCTCATAATCAACATCGGCCTTCTTGATTAAGATTTCTTGGTCAATGTCGCGTCGATATTTCATATTCTCTGACTCAAGAGCTTGAATTTTGGTTTGAGCTTGTTCGAGCTCTTGGCGAGCAGCAACCAAGCTGTCGTCCAGGGTCGTTTGGTTGTTGATTGCTTGGACCAGTTTCACGCTCAAGGCAGCAACCTCGTTACTCAGATCTGGGTGGTGGGATGGTGATTCTGATGGCTCTCTTCCTTCTGAACGGGCCAAGAGTCTGGGGTCTTTTAGTGTACTAAAGCCACTCTCGAGAAAGCCTCCGACACTCGTTGAGCGTACTACCGGCGTGAATTTGCCGGTTACGATACCGGAGAGGTCATTCGCAGACCTCGCTTTCGTAAGGGTCCGATCAGGAGATGGAGACCGGTGGTCAGAAGAATTGGATCGCTTCTCGTTGTTCGTACGCGCAATCATTGTAGATGGCGAGAGGAAGCTATGGCGTGAATAGTAGGTATGAAAAGCAATTAGACTGTTCACAAAAATTAGCGACTGCACTGATATCTCAAGATTGGGAGCAGCGTACTCGGCCATGGTGATGAACGGTCGGGTACAGGTTTTCTTCAAGATACAGAAAGCACGGAGACCGCAGGAAGGTGTCACAACCAAGTAAAACTCAGGTGGTCCGTTTTTTCCATCTAGAATTTGTCGAGGAAGGATAAGAGAATGCTGGAATTGTCTGCATGTAGCAGAAAGTCGGGTGAGAGGAAGGAGGGAGATAAGGTAACGCAATCCCCGCCGGCGCGCAGATTGGAACGTAACTAGCTGGTCGGCATAGGAAGCATTGAGCCTAAGAAAAGGTCGGGATGGCAATCGGAAAGGGAGCGGAAGTTTTGAGGGGAGGAAAGGGAATGTGAAGGAAAGTTGAGGTTGTCAAAGATAGACCCGATTGTGGAAGGGGAGGAGGAGGAGGGGGTTTTCGGTAGAGAGTTGATCAGTGACGAAAGAAAGGCGAAGTCGGAGAATGAAGCGACCCCTCTTTTGGAACGACTGAAGGAATCGATCGTAAGAACGGATATCTAAGCCTCTAAGGATCGAAAGCAACTTTTAGTTAGTTAGCACTACTCCGTACCTAGTTAAAAGAGGAATGAAAAAGATGGTTGGTTCCAAAATTACTTTCAATTGCAGAGAGCCAGCAGGCAAATCACGCCGAGGGCGCGGCGCGCTTAGTCACCTGCCAGATCGAGCAAGTCGGGTCAAAGTCTCCTTTTGGACCAGTCACGGGCAAAAGTGGTTTCTTGAGAGGTTAAGGACTTTAATTAGTACTCCGTAAGTATCTCCAGCTGCAGAAGATCTAATTATAAGTAATTATCATTCTCCTATTAGGGAGTAGATAATATCTCCTCAGGTTAACCGTCTGATGTCTCAAAGGGTTAATACTCATTTACCTACCACAGGATGCCACGTCCCTTCTTCGATCTCTCGGTTACTATAACCCTGACCACCTAAATACTTTCTAGTGTCGCAAGATCTCAGGGCATTAGTTTCCCCTTGCAATAAACCAATGTAATTTCAGGCAACGAGAAAAGAAAGAAAGGAAGAAAGTAGGAAAGAAAGAATAATCATAATCATCTGAGAGTACGGAGTACTAGTATTCCATACAGAACATGGAGACAGTACTACTAAGGCTATACTTTATACTCAATCGAGATCATCTTAGCCGAAAGCGATGACGACACTTGTAGCTATCAAGAAGATTTCTCTTTTTCTGTTTATTTTTCCTGTATGAAGTCTGAGACAAGCTAGGCCTCAGTCAATGAATGGGGGGAAAAAGTCATTCGGAAATAGATCTGGAGTATCCGTATCACTCTATCATGTTATCTCGACGGTCTTTTCCTTATCTACAACATGAAATGGAGTGGAATTGAAATTGATTGTGCAAATGCGACCAAGTACCTTGGATCTTCTTTTTGACTTACCCCAAGCTTGAGTAAAAAGTAAAAACTAGATAACAGCCGACATTCCATCGGGAACCGAGCTTCCAGTGGCCTGAGTGCCTCAGGCCGTGTCCAAAGTGGGGTTGGAAACTCTTTCTTCTCCAAGTTCCAACTACTTTTTTCCGTACGGATTGAGTAAAGAGACGTACGTACCTAGTAATTAATACGATCCAATATAGATACTCCGTAGTCCTTACGCAGTACTCCGTACGTACTCTGTATCTATGTATAATCATACCATAACAAACCCTTACCAAGAAAACTCCCCCAACTAATACGGAGACTCATTTGCCAATATCACCCCAGATTGACTGACCATTCTTATCGGATCTCGTTGTTGATCAAACTTGACTATCCAAAAAAAAAAAAAAAACAAACAAACAAACAAACCATGGCCGACGCAGAGTTGGAAGAGGTGCGTATATAAATTTGACCGCTGAGTGGTCATGGTGTTGGATAACCATAGCAAACGATGCGAACCCCTCCACTGAATATATTGAAATAGATCCGGAGAGCCCGCTTGTCGCAACTTCAGCAGCAACGGGGCGGACCACGAGGTGGTGCTGTTCCAGACGGCCAGGAGGATCAGAAGAAGTGAGTTTCTCTGTTAAACTCTTTTAACCCTTGAAAGTGTATCCTGTTACTCGCACAAACACAGGGGAGGACATATAAACTGACTGACCATTTTGCAGACAAGCAGAAGGTATGTCTTATCACTCACGTACTCTCCGAAACCCCGCAAGAAAGAAAGCGGGGCACGAACGAAGATGGCCTCGGTATCCTTCATTCTCCTTGAAGATCAAAACCCCTAACCAATTTCCTGTCAGCCGATCGTCGCACGGCTATCCTGAACCAGATCCTCGAACCTGAAGCTGCCGATCGCTTGGGTCGTATTCGCCTTGTGAAAGAGTCGCGCGCCGTCGATATTGAGAACAGACTGATCATGTTGGCACAGACAGGCCAACTGCGCCAACAGGTTTCGGAGGATCAACTCAAACAGCTACTGAGCGCTGTCGCCGAAAACCAGCGCAAGGATGAGGAAGAACATAAGGTTGTGTTTAGTCGGCGCAAAGGTGGCTGGGATGACGATGATGACTTGTTGGATCTGTAAAAAGTTGAACTGCAATCAGCGAATGTCGTTTCGGCCTATGAGGAGCATCTTACAGGCCGTCTCTTAATACCTTCATCCCTTTTTATTCATGAGCCATGAAACAGAAAAAAAAAGAAATATTCCGCGGGTATCTAATGCAATCCCAATTGTCAACCATAGCTTAACACTATTGAGTACTACTATACTATATCAACCAGCCGTTGGCGATCCCTAGTTGGACATATGCTGAAATAAAGGGAAGAGTTCACAATCGGCTACGGAAGGCCATCTAATAAATAATATACATATTAACCGCATCACAAGGCGAGATTTACGCACTCTGCTGCAGCAACTCCTTCTCCCGCTTCTTCTGCTCTCTCATCATCCGCCGAATCTCCCTCATGTCCGGAGGCTTCTCAATGCCCAATTCATTCCGCAGCTCATCTACATCCTTCTCCAGAATCTTCTCCCAATAAACATTAATCAACTCCTTACTGGAAAGCCCACTCCGGACCGCCCACGGCAACCACAACGCAAAAAACCGCTCCCGCTCTGCAGGCTTCAACCTCACAGCAGCAAACATACTCAACCCCGTCATGGGAATAAGCGTATTCAAGAACTCGAACGCCTTGAGCGCTATCTCCCCCTCAACGAAGGTCGGAAGGCCCGTCACAGCGTGGTAGAAGTCGTGACACTCCCGGTATCGCTGCATGACGTATGCACATTCTTCGTCGTCGATGTACTTGACATTCTCGCGGGTATCTGGGGAGACGTTCTCGCGGTCGAGCCAGGTGGCGTAGGTCCGGCCGACGGAGTTATCGGGTAGAGAGCGGAGGTAGGGTAGTGGGAGGGTTTCGGAGGTGATGCGCGGACGGTCGTGGAGGATCTGTCGACCGGTTGGATCTGAGAGCATGGCGTCGCGGAGACGGTAGATGAAGTAAGGGGTAGCGGTAGCTTCGCCGCAGGCTGCGATAAGGTCTGTGTAGTTCAAAGAAGTTGGTGTGAGCATATTACTATAGGCTTCTCGTAGTGATCAAGTTTCTCAATGTGAAGTGAATATATGCCGCAAGTAAAATTGACGGTTACAGCGATAAGGGAAAGCACCCTACCTGCTCTCCGAGGATTCAGCAAAGCGCCCACAGCAGAACCAACAGCCAAAGCACCCCGCTCTACAAAGTTCAATGGGACATGACCGGGATAATTTGGCGGCGGGCGGTTGTTCAGGGAGAAGGGCCGCGCGCGACAGCTTCCGAGTACCGTAACAGGTGTTGACAAAGTCAATTCACAGAGACTCAGAGTTCCGCGCCTTCTGAGGACTGACATTTTGAGTCCGGAAGGTGAGACGTCTCTATGGACATGATACTTTGCGAGTTAAGTGGGATGATGTTGAAAGTTGGTTCAATTGAGTGGTACGATGGTTCGGGGACAAGATCTCCGGTTGGCATCACTGGTGCCAATGCGACGCCGTACAAACTGATAAAGATAAATTTTATCGATAAGCATTTTATCGCCGAGCTCTACTCCGAACTCTGTACGGAGTACGTACTCCATCCTTCTTCCCATATCAATAGTATATGTAAGAAGCATATATGTTGAACCAGACGACACACATCTTACTTATTCAATTCCAATCACTTTGCAACAATGAAGCCAGACTGGTGGCCTGGGAAGGAACATGAATTGTTCACAGAATGGGCTCTTACTCAGGGAGTTATCGCAAATGGAGTCGGACCAGCGCGCTTTCCAGGTCGTGGCTTGGGAATGATTGCCGCACGGAATATAGAAGTTAGTGTGACATTGTTACTCGGTCATCAGTATTCATTGTCATTTGTACATACATACACTAACCCCGACCTAGAAAGATGAAGCCATTGTAACAGTGCCATTGAAGGCAATGCTAACCCCTGAGCGCATCCCATCTTCTTTCACCAGCAGATTTCCAGAGGAGATATCTACCCATGCGCTGTACGCTGCATTTCTTACGAATGGTGATCCAAAAGACCTCGAAGAGTTCGAGGCCTGGACAAAGACCTGGCCTAATCGGCAGGACTTTGAAGAGAGCATGCCTATTTTATGGTCAGAGTCTTTGCAAAACTACCTACCACCGTCAATCTCAAGTCATTGGCATAGTATACAGAGCCGAGGAGACAAGCCCCAGTACAAAACATCTCATCAACATCTTCTTTTCCAGCAGGAGCAAAGACTGCGTGCGGCCTGGGAGATCGTCGTAACTGTGTTCCCGGATACCAACTGGGAGACGTTCAGGTATCATTGGCTTATAGTCAACACCAGAAGCTTTTACTATTTGATGCCTGACCAGGAGCCACCGGAAGATCGAAATGATGCTATGGCGTTGCTGCCTTTTGCTGATTACTTTAACCATTCTGATGTTGCAGTATGTTGATCTGACTCTGGTGGTTTATCATCTCCAAATTGGCTTAATTTTTGCTGGGATTATAGTGCAATGTAAAATTTGATGGCGAGAAATATGTTTTCCGAGCTACTAAACACTATGGTAAGTGTGTACTAGTCATCGGTCTGCTTTTCGTTTCAACTATCGGAAACGTCGGTGGTTTTCTGACTGCGGTTCACAGATGAAGGAGAAGAAATATACATGAGTTATGGATCTCATCCGAATGATTTCTTATTTGCTGAATGTGAGACTGCCATGCTCGCTTCCTTCGTGGTGCCAAATTAACCAAAACAGATGGCTTTTATCTCGACGAGAATGAGTCAGAAACATTATACCTCGACGATATAATATTCCAAGACCTTAGTTCATCGCTTCAGGAGGAACTAGATTTCCAACAGTATTACGGGTATGTTTACCAACTTCGAATGTTTCTTTATGTTCGACCGTCGATAGCTGACCCATGGGCTCAGTAACTACCAACTAACGGCCACTGGCGTTTGCTATCGTACTGAAATCGCCGCATGCATAAAATATATGCCATCGGAAGACTGGCGGAACTATGTCCTCGGTTATTCCACCAAAGGTGCTGACGAGAAGAAATCGGAGGCTATTATTCAGGGATGGATAAGGATGTATCTGAATGAAGTAGATATGACCATCGCCGCCCTAGAAAAAACCGGATCTAACCTAGCGGACCCAAACGATCAGCAAAAGATAAAGATGCTGACGAAGCGATGGACACAAATCAGAGATCTCTGTGTTAAAGCATCAGATGCTGTATCTTGTTAGAGCCATGAGTTCAAAAAATGAAGTGGGTTGCGCATAGTATCACAAAGTCGAATTTATGAAGTGTATACAGATCTGAGAGCATGTTCACATTTTGGACTCTCGGAGCAAATCAATGGGAATGGCGCCCGATTCTAGGTGTTTCGTCTGTAGATGTTTGGCGAGAACCAGGTGTTTGATCGTATAATTTACCACACATTTGATTCCAAGTTCCTCACCCCTACGTATGATGTAGCCATTCATGTATTCGATTTCCGTAGTCTTCCTCGACAACAAATCCTGCAGCATAGAACTGTGGTTCTTTGCTGTCTTGTTAGCCAACTGCGTGACCATCATTCGCAGTCGCTCGGGAGAAAAACGGCTTTCAATGCCGGGAACACCTTGCAGTTCAGGCAAAGCACAGATGACGCTTGAAATTTCAAAGAGAAGCAGCCGCATGATCCGCGTAAAGCTATAGTTGTAGAGAAGTTCACCGTTCTTGCAATTCATGATAGCTGTTAACGGATTGATAACGCAATTCATTGCAAGCTTCTCAAGCTGGTATAGCATGAGGGACGAAGGGGTTTCCGCAAAAGCGACAAGAGGCGGGGTGAGCGTTAACGTGCGCAATAGGTATTTGGTACTTGGGACCCAGTCCTCATGCCCATCCTTCGTTGGGGATACAGAGCCTGCCGGTGGAATGGAGCCCAAGATGGTTGTGCCAACGCCTGTGTGGGAGACTTGAAATGGTTTTTCCCTTCGCGTTAATCCGTGAGAGATAAGACCACAAATATAGCGCGGACGATGTCGAGGGTCTGGGTAAACCTTTTCATTGACTTCCTCGATTGCGCCCATGCCGTTCTGGAGAAACAAAACCGTTGAATCCGGCGTCAGGCGGTGTTTGACAGACTCTATAGCCCTCACAGTCATCGGTGCTTTGACAGCGACGATCAGACACTCGATACGCTCGTCTTCAGCAAGCTGTGCCGAAGATTCCTCAATTTGGGCTTGCTGAGCATATTTGTCAATTGTGTCGTTGCCATTCTCTGCCGTACCATCCTGATTCCAATACGGTATCGAAAGCCACGTCTTGTCATTCAAGACATTGACATCGAAGCCCGTTTTTACATCATCCAGACCATTAGTATTGATCGCTAGGCATTTCTTCCTCTCCAACCAGGACCTATAGATGTCGGGAGTGTGCATTAGGAGTGTAATGGGCGGTGGAGATGGCCGGCTGGCAAGTGAGTGAGCGATGAATGTCCCAACGTTCCCAATACCCAGGATATGAATGCGGCCCGACAGCCGGCGTTTCCCGCTATCATTCGACGCTTCGTCGGCATCCTGGTGCCATGTCGCCAAGAAACGGACGCTGGGACCAGAGCGAGCATCACAGGCTGCAGAGAAGCAGAACTGGGATATGCCGGTCCGCCAAAGCGGACGGCGTCCTAGTATGGACAACACTTTGGAGAAATGGTGTGATATGCAGAGAAAGGTAGTCTTCAAGGTGGTTGAAGCCTTAGTAACAGTCACAGATAGCTAGCTTCGCATTATAAGACAACACGTCACCAATGAGCAGCACAAGAGCCATATAAGTGACCACAAGTCTACCAAGACCGAGTCAATGAACGGCTGAACAGACGACTTGATGGATCGTTGATAAGAATGTGGTCCGAAAGGATTCTGACCGCCTTCCACACCGCCTGCAGGAAAAAAAAATAAGTATCCAGTGAATTATTCCAGTCTTGCTTTCAATCATCATACACAAGATGGATACAACGGACTTATTACCACTGCTTGAGCAACTGGATGATCATGTTGACGATCTGGAAGAAGCTCTGGGACCAGTCCTGAATACTGCTATTACTGAGACATCAACGAAGCTTCCTGTCTTGGACAGGGCAAAATTTCACGTTTTGATTACGTACGCCTTGGAATCTCTCATATTTTGTACGGGAATTTCGGCCCAGAACTATCAGTGACAGTGACATGCTAACGGACTTCTAGCTTATCTACGTCTTAATGGCGTCAATGCTAAAGACCACCCTGTTTTCCGAGAACTAACCAGAGTGAAGCAATACTTCGAGAAGATTAAGGCGCTGGAAACAGAGCCAGAGCAGCGGACATTGACACTTGACAAGCAGGCTGCCAGTCGCTTCATCAAGCATGGTCTTGTACGTGCTTTTTTGCCACAACAAGAGCGTCCTCATGGTGCTAACTTCACTAGGCTGGAAATGACAAACTCGACCTGGAGCGCAAAGAACAACAGGCGAAAGAGAAGGCGCGTGCCCAATTGAAGGCATCTTTACTCGCTAGGAAGGTGGCAGCACCGCCTGAGAGTTCATCTAAGAGCCCTGAGAACGATATGGGCTCTAATGGTGAAAACCCGACGAAGATCAAAGAGAAGAAGGTAGAAAAGAGCGCCAAGCGCGAATCTGCCAAAGGCAAGAAGAAGCGCAGTGAAGAGGGTCGCAACGACAAGAAAAAGGAGCGGAGACAGAAGAAGCAAGAAGCTCGAAATGCAAGGATGGCATAAGGAACAATTCAAACACCACATCATATCATTTAAATACCCGAAGAGGCAAAGATTGTGTCATTATGGTCGGCTGGTTCCGATCTTCGGGTTTGCATCGATGCCTCAATGAGCCGTCAGTTGTTACGAGAAATATACGAGCCAGCACTATTGGTGTTGTGTTTCTCTCCTCGGACAGATGATCAGGGCGCTTTTATTGCTCACTAACTGCTGCCCCATCGCTCCCTTTATCTTGGCAGTTTCCCGCGATATAATATCTACGTGCCTGTACTTCGTGATACCCTCAGATCACAAGATGAGTCGTAGGTTTCGTGGGTGATCTATCCATTGTCCTTTGGATGTATGCCTCCGTTGGCCTTTCCATAGCCCAATATCTATAGAATCTATTAGTACTTGTTTGATTAGACAAACCAAGTGCCGACTGGCACTTCTGATTTCCCATGAGATACTCTCTTAACGTAGTTGCGACTCAGCCTCCAATCCGTGGATCGGCTTTGAGTCATAATCTCTAGGTAAGTAACTACGGATATACTCAAGGTATTCATGGATACTCCGTACTGTGGGCTAGTATGTTCGAGTCCGTTCTTGGGAAAGGAACGAGGAGCTCCGGTATCACTCATACGTATGATACATGTGAACTACGTAAAACACCCGGAATACAGACAGTATCACTAATAAAAACAATACCGTCCCTGATAATACCTATACGCAGAGAGTATCGTCCCGTAACGGATGGGTCGACCAATCAAGTCCGAGGAAATCAGCAGCATCGGAGTTTTCTTCACGTTTCTCGCCGACTTCTCGAGTCTCTTCTTTTATATCTCTACCTAAAAACCATCCCGTTTGCCTTCAAACCGCTTCCTACTCCATATCTCCACTCCAATTAACCTCTTCTTATTCCCCAACACCGAAAACCCCATCTACACTAATCAAAAATGGCTCGTCAACGCCGTGGTGCCGCCCCTACTCCTGCGCGCAGCGCTCCCACCAGACCTACAGCCGCTCCCCCCAGGCCAGCCGCTGCTCCGTCCGCCCAGCAGCATCAACCTCACTCGACCGCCGCTCATCCCCAGCCGACCCCCCAGGCTGCTCCCGTCCAGCAGAGCGCCGGACCCGGCCTTTTCGGCCAGATGGCCTCAACCGCCGCGTAAGTAGACGCTCGGATCTTCCGCTCAAAAGAAAATAAAATAACTAACATCAACCAGTGGTGTCGCAGTTGGCTCCTCCATCGGCCACGCCATCGGCGGTTTCTTCAGCGGCGGTTCCAGCGCCCCCGCTGAAACCCAGCAGGCGGCTCCCGCTCAGGCCCAGCCCATGGACACTGGATTGTGGCAGAGCAACACCGCCAACAGCTCCTACACCAACCCGGCCTGCGAAACGGATGTCCGGAACTTCCGCCAGTGTATGGATGAGAACCAGGGCAACATGAGCATTTGCGGATGGTACCTGGACCAGCTTGTATGTTTCTTGCTATTCATCTCGTGGACGGGGTTATGGGTGCTAACTGTTTCCTATAGAAAGCTTGCCAGGCCGCTGCTAAGCCGTACTAAAGTTAATGTATAATTGTTTTTGTGATGGGGGGGGGGATAGATACAAAGTACGGGGTTCTGGGTTTAAACTGGTTGAGTCGGTCGAATTGGATTGAACGGTGTTTGCATAGCGGCGGAATATTCCTCTACTGTATACCACTTCCGTCGGGGGTCCACCTGATGATTTTCCCTTTTCATCCGTTTATTCACTGGGATCCGCTCATGACATCGAGACACATGAATATCTAAAGACGACTATTCCACTCTTCATAATTCAGCTCAGGTTGACAAGTAGGTCTTACCTTGGATCGTAGGGAGTAAAGTTATGATTCAGTCTACACGCTGATTTCGTTGAAAATCTGGTAGCAAAGGGCGCACTGCCACATTTTAATAGATTCTTTGGTTACAAGAATACGCACCACCCTATTGCTCTTAAAGCAGCAGAAAGCATCAACCATACGGCACGAATTAGAACCACAACCGTAAACAAGGTGAGCCTAGTGTACAGGAACTAGAGCTGTCATCATTCTCATTACCTATCTGTGTCTCGCCGGGGCTCAAAATTAAGCTACGACCGTCAGTGAATCCAACTTGTCAACAATTATAGTCGAAGGTTGGCATCCGGATTACTTACCTGGTTCCCGTTGTAAAACTGACTATCGTTTTGCTCATCCCGCTGATCTCGCAATGTCCGGATGATGGGACCTCTGGATGCAGAAGGCCGTGGTCTGACGGCACTATCGCTAGACGGGGATGGAGAGGATGTGCTAGCTGGAACGGTCTGGGACGAAGTTGATGCTGGTTGACCATAGCCGAAGAAGGAGCCCACAAGACCCGTGGCAGTGCCAACCACAGAGGAAACAAGTCCATATGCAGATGAGACAGTCCGAGCGGGTAGGCTGGACCCAGCCGTCGAATACGCTTCAGTATATGTATTAATCGGGACCATGACCAGGTTCGCAGTCGAGCCGAGTCCGAGCTCTGCGAGCGTCTGCTCTTCTTCAGCGATAGTAAGCGTCCGGTTCGGCAGAGGAGTCAGGATATGTTTGAGATTATACGGGCGTTTTTCATCCACAACTTGGTTGTCGATCCATGGACGGACATCTCTGCGGATGGTTTGTGAGGGCGAAAAGCTGGACCGGATGGAACTGCCGTCAAACAGGCGGATTTGAAGCCGATATTGTTTGGGTGGTGTTGCTGTTGGTGGTTTGCGCTCCTCTATGGATGTGCTGGGGCTGGGGCGTTCAACGGATACACTGGCCTTTGAAGCATCCGCTCCTGGCCCCTTTTGCTTTCTCATCCTATTTACGGCTTTGTCTTTGTCGTGTAGTTTTGGTTCTTCTTGTTTCTTTGGTGGAGGCTTCCGTGCCTCGCTGGGTGTTTCCACCTGATATGTCCTCCCACCGGCACGTAGACTGTTATATCCTTGTTGAGCTGGTTGTCGTTGCGATTCATCTCTTTGCGATTCAGCAGCAGCAGCAGGGGCAGGGATTGAGACAGGCTCAGGCTGCGGGACAATCGCAGACACTGCAGGGGAACCGATGGAGGGAGCAGCCGTATTACTCTGGACACTCTGGGCCGTCGAGCTCGAACTTTTCTGATCCGCCGGTTTGTTGTCCTCCAGGGCAGCTTTTAACCGGCTGTGAAAGTCCTCCTTCGAGATATCCGGCACAATATACTCCCGCAACATTCCATTCCTGTAGGACAGTCAATCACATGGCCAGTCGCCCTGACATCGAGGAGGAAGGTATCCACTCATACTTGATCACCACGACGGCGGGGAACTTCGTAACGGGACAGAATGACGTTAAGAACCCAGCTTCTTGTGAATCTTTGCTTAGTCGCAGCAGGACAGATCTTGACTCGAGCAATTGCGCGAACTGTATTCCATCGACTATTAGCGTTCACACATGGAGGAAAGAAGGATAGGAAGATGATATGCGTACTTCATTATCTACGAAATAAACCTCTTCCCAGAGATTACTTGTTTGCTCATCATCTGTTGGGGTGGCGTCCAGCTGGTTAGCATTGTGGATCTGGCATCATAATACTAACTTGGTGGACTCGGAGCTCATCAGATTTATGTTATGGCAGACACACCTCGAACAAAGCATATGACGGCTTTAGCTTGAGAGACCGCAAGTGCGATACCATCCTGTAGATTCCCGGAGAAGAACATCGTGATCCGTTGTTGTTCAACTGGAACGACTCGATGTAGGTACTAGTAGAGTAATATGTTAGTATACTTAGTAAGTAGTAGTTGGAGCTGAAGGTCCTTCGGGGGGAAAAGAAGGCCGTTGCCGATCACGAGCCCCTCGGAATTTACTACGGAGTATTCAATTCAACTTTCAAACTACAATAAGGATCGTCCTTGGTTTTTTCACACTTCTCTTTCCTTTGTTCCCCCCTCTCAAGCAGACTAGAACAGCAATTACCTCTGCGATAAGGATAAATTAAGACCCCAATTTCTAATTGACCATGCGGTCCATCTTCTCGGTCCTGCAGCGGACCGCAGCAACTTCATGGCGGCCGCCAATCGCCGCGTCAATTCGGGGTCCCCGGATGGCGCTCAAGCTGGATTCAATTTGCGCCAGATGTCGCTGTCAACAGATTCGTTTCTATAGAAAACAGCTGGCCGATGACCCGCGATGGCTGTCGGTTGTAGATCATCCTGCGCAATTTGTTCGCACCGGTCGTAAACATGGGCCGGGGTTGATCATTTTAGGTACGACGGAGCAAATCGCAGCCAAGTAGCTGGTAATGGTGGACGGGACACTAATTTATTGATGCATTATTATTACAGCTCTGATTCCTATTATCTCATTCGCACTCGGCACTTGGCAAATTCAACGTCTCGACTGGAAGACTAAGTTGATCGCAAAATATGAAGACCGACTCGTCAAACCTCCTCTTCCGCTGCCCCCACAGATCGATCCCGATGCTATCCCCGAGTTTGATTATCGACGGGTGTACGCTACGGGGCATCTCAGACATGACCAGGAGATGCTGGTTGGTCCTCGTATGCGAGAGGGTGAGGATGGTTTCATCGTAATAACACCGCTGGAGAGAGGGGAGGGACAGAGCACTGTCCTGGTGAACAGAGGCTGGATCTCAAAGAAGATGAAGAATAAGAAGGACAGGGCTGAGGGTCTCCCACAGGGGGAGGTCACCGTGGAAGGCTTGCTACGGGAACCTTGGAAGAAGAACATGTTTACCCCGGACAACAAGCCAGAGGATGGAAAATTCTACTTTCCCGACGTTGAACAGATGGCTGAGCTTACTGGCAGTCAGCCAGTGTGGATTGAAGAGACTATGAGTGAGCCTGCCACTAGCGAAAACTGACATGACCGATATTAACTCCAACAGTTCCGGACATGGTCGAATGGTATAACAGAAGTGACAAGGGTATTCCCATCGCTCGCTCCGCCGAAGTGACCCTGAAAAACAATCACAGCCAATACATCTTCACTTGGTAGGTTGCTCATGGTTACCCCCGATGATCTGTAAGCAAACCCCCTGGCTTACTCTCCGCAGGTACGGGCTGTGCTTCGCAACTTCAATCATGTTGTGGATGATTATCCGTAAAAGGCCCAACGACGCGACTCGTCGTGTCCGTCAAAATATTAACTGGTGATAAAACCGTCGGCCTCTTTTGTGTGGTTTCGACTATCGGTGGCGTTCAACTTGTTTGTTAGATTATTCGCATCATGTATATGATTCATGGAGGCATGGACAATCTCATGTCCTGTAGCAGTTCTTTGGGTAGATGCTTCGATGCCAGAGAGAAAATGGTCGTAGAGTTGTTAAGATGGCGTTGTCTAATAGGTCGACAGGTCAGCATTTTTATAGGAGCGCATAAGATTGTCCTCACTCACCGTCTCATCAAGGTTGTAACATCGCTCTCGTCGATCGTCTTCCGCCCCGCATGTTTGGAATATGCTGTCAGATCTTCAGCGACTTGCTCGAAATACCAGGATGACGCTTGCTCAATGGCAGCTAAGGTTGCCTTGCTCATCTTGGCTTTCGAGCCAGCCCTTGCTGGCGCAAACCGGGTGGCCAACTTTCGAATAACACCCGAGGGCATGTTGGGGACAGGAATGCCGTGCCGTGAGAGTTTCTTTTGCTTTCCTTGCACTATAGCCGTGTCTTCATCACGCAACCCTCCGCCGATCCCGGGGCTTGCGCTTAGAGAGACACGGGCTGGCAGATTGAGATCCAAATCGAATTCACCAGTAGCAATGCCGGCATCATCATTACTTTCAGACAAGGGGGCTGTGTCTTGTGCCAGATCAACAAGGGGAAGCTCGAAGCCCTCATCGTCATTGAGAGGTTCGTCCATGTCAGCCACCGGAGGAGGTGGGGATGGGAAATTGAAGTCGAAATTGAATCTGCCAAGGTCTTCTGTCTCTCCTCTGCATCTGCGTTACTCAAATTCGTCCGATAGTTGTCAAAAAAAAAAAAAACCACTTACCCTCTGTCAAAGGCGCCCTGGCTCATCACGGTTTCGTCTGGGTTCTCCCTGTCGTCGTCATGCTCGATGCCCGTCTCATCACCATCCTCCGAGCCGCTTTCCAATCGGGTCGCGTCACCGAAGTTTTCACTTAGTCGGGGATTGCCGAAACTCATCATAGATAACCTTGCCCTGTCATATTCGCTACTAGCCCGTCGAGGGTATTCGACCGTAATATCCTCCTCTTCAAACGCCAAGGACAGCCTAGGTGGACGTGGTTCGGGACTCGCTTCCTCCTGCTCTTCTACTTCTTCCAAAGGCAAGGACAGTCGCGGACGTTCAATCTCCGGTTCATTGTCAAGCTCCTCAATTTCATCCTTCTCCGGCTCTGGCTCCGGCTCCGGTTCCGGGGTTTCTTCTTGCGGCGAAGAATGGATGGGCTGTGACACAGGAGCAAGAGCTAGTCGCTGCACTTAGTATACATCCAACTACTTCCCTCCTGTATACAATGGATTTATCGGGGTCACCTACCTTTACCAAGGTTCCGTAGAATATCGAAGGTGGTTTCCCTTTGGATCCGTCCACTTTTCCGACGGTCACGCGCGGGAGTATTTGCCGCTCGGCGTTGCATCGCTCGTAGTCCATACGGTGTTGATGGAGCTGCCGTACCTCTATTGCGTGGTGTTCGTCGCGACGGGGTTGCCGTCGCGAATCGGCTGGGTGTAAGAGGATATTTGGTGTGAATGGGCAGACGCTGGAGCTGTAGCCACACACTGATTAGTCTACACGGTAGTGAAGCAACGAAGAAGTAGCGGACTGACTCCTGTAATTCGTGTGTTTCCTATGGGAGTGAATTCGGAGACCTCGGACTCTCGCGGTGACCGGTGGCCACGCGCCTTAGGGGTTGTCGACATTTGTTGCTTAATGTAGGGTGAACGGGGACAATTGATTCATAAAGCTTTTGGACATGTCAGTGGAAACCCCTGGTAATTACTAGACTTTGGGGCATATCAATAAATGCACAAAGAGGGGGTTTGTTGTTCTGCGGGTGAAAGCGCGTTTGTTGACCAGAAGGTGGAAGGGAAGGAAGGCTTATCGATAACAATCACTGGCTGACTCAGCGATAAGAGAAAAAAAAGTTGATGCGCACGCGGAATCGTGATGGTGACCATTGAATACTCTCTCTTGAGATTGTCAATCGACCGGGAGAAGTATAGATCGCTAAGAGATAATGTCTGCAGAAGTCACCAACTCATCCGGCCTTTCGGCCAAGCTCGACAAGAAGCGCAAGAGACATGCGGAGGAATCCTCGAAACAGGCCGAAACTGACGGTCTTAGTAACAAGAAAATAAAGAATATCAAATCCAAGTCCAATAAGAAGGGTGGGAAGGATAAGACAGAGAAAACGAAGAACTTGAAGCTGCAGCAGGACACTTCCCCGAAGGAGCAGAAAGACACCAAACAAACGGAGACCAAAGGTGGGAGTGATGAAGCCATTGGAAAGATGGATGGTCGCTTGCTGGCGGATCACTTGATGCAGAAAGCTAAGCGTCACAATAAGGAATTTACTGCGGTCGAATTGAGTGACCTTAGCGTTCCAGGTATCTTACTCACAAGCCCCCAAGTCAATCTTTACCAATACTAACAAACCAAGAATCCTCATTCCTCGACACATCGTCGTTCGACTCGCCCAGGCAACTGGACAACCTTCCTGCCTTCATCAAGGCCTTCAGCCCTAAAGGATCTGTCCTTTCCAACTCGTCAGAAGAGAAGGGCACACCGCACACTCTGGTGGTCTCACCGTCCGGGCTTCGAGCAGCTGACGTAGTAAGGTGAGCGATCGCCAATGGAATTCTACGCACACGGGATACATCAGTATTGACGGGTCTGCTGCAGAGCTCTCCGTACATTCCAAACGAAGGAGTCCCCCATCGGCAAGCTGTTTGCAAAACACATCAAGCTGGAAGAAGCCAAACGATTTCTGGAACGATCGCGGTATGTTTCCCATTAGTTTAACTACAATGCAATTGGACTCACTCTTATCAAGCATTGCCATTGGAGGCGGAACGCCTGCTCGTATCTCTGATTTAATCGATGCTGGTATGGCTATCTCACACCCAAGTGCGTATTGCTGGTTAAACGAAAGCTAACTGCCACATAGGTTCTCTCAAACTTGGCGAGCTACAGCGTATTGTGATCGATGGATCCTATGTTGACCAAAAGCAGCGCGGTATCTTTGACATGAAGGAAACCCATCTTCCACTTTTGCAATTGCTCACGCGCCCTGAGTTTCGTGAACGGTACGGAGCGAAGGAAAAGCGAATCCAAATTCTCGTTTTTTAAGTTCTCACATTCGACTATAATATGTGGGTTGGCGTTATTCAAGGCTGGGTGTTAAGATATCTTACTTTCCGATCCTCTTCCGAGTAGTAAATAGTACCGTACATGCATATAGTGGCCTACTAAGTACTACTACTTACTGACATACAGTTGCATCTCGTCTACTAGTAGTTTTGCTGACAGTTCGATTGTCTTCAGAATAGGTAACTTGTATAAAAAAAAGATTGCCAGGCTTACATCCACTCATTTGAATACTAACTTGGTGTGATCGATTCTCTATGCCTCCATGATGAACTCCGTTTATCACACGTTGAACGCTACTGAAATGAAATCAAGCTTTGCTCTGCAAACGCCTGTGACTCTCTGCGACTCCGTATATTCTGGAGATGATGCTATGGTGAAGACTAGATGCCAAATATGCGAAACCAATATGCTGCGAACCACCCACCCAACATACGCCAGACCATCTATATAAAAATCCCGTGATACAACTTGAGAAACATGTAACAGACAGATTGTTGCTGCCAAACGTGTCACCACAAACCCCAGTCATGACAAACAAAATGGATGCAATGCACAAACAACGCAGGACATCAATATGCAAAGAAACGACGACGACGAGGCATGACAGAAACTAGATGTATATTCGAATGAGACGGAAGAATCATGTTGCATGGTCGGTGCCAAAGTTATATGCAGATAGATATAGTATCAAGCGGTGAATAGAAAGGATAGGCTAGGAACCAGGAGAGAGAGGAATTATGTACGAAGAGATGAAGAAGGGTGAGCATGGAGGGGAGACGCAGGCTGCACAGCAACTCTAAGCTCGGACTCGTCTAGCATCGAAGTATTTCAAGCTCACGGCAGTATCATTCACGCCAACAATTGGTGCGGCATCTTCAAGGAGCTCCCAAGGACGTACTGGGTAGGGTCCTCTAACACGGCCCCGGTATTGAAGGCGAAGATGGCTGGCGACACAATTGATACCTTCAGAAAGACCGGTCGAGGGGCCTGCCATGGCCAGGGAAAGTGTTTGTGGATTGGGCGGACCACCCAGCAGAGAGTTTGATGGTGTTGGGGTTGGAGTAGAACCGGCAGCGACAGGTGATGGAAGAGAAGCAGGTTGTAAGCTGTTCAGTGATGCTGAATCGTTCATGGGACCGAGAAGGTAGATAAATCGGGAATCGTTCTGATACTGAAGAAAGGGGGGACATTTGTCTTTGAGGAAACGGGCACACTGTTGCCGGGCCTCATCCGGAAATGTGTCGATCAGTGAGGCGGCAACGTCCAACGCATGAGTTTGAAGCAAAATTCCGGGACAGGGTCGGTAATCCTGAGACGGCATGGGCCGAGGGAAATAGTCAGCCGTCGGGAAAAGGCGTATCACATTGTCTGGAAGACGTGCAAGCGATATGCAAAGAATTGAGATCAGTAAACGAGACTGTTCCTGCAGGCCGCTGGGCTTGGGCGCTAGAGATATCATATTGAACGCAGCTCGGTGAATCACAATCATCCGAAGCAGAGCAGAGAACCAGAATGCCAGCGCCCTTTCGAAGTTCGGACGGGACTGAAGCACCTGGCTCGTAGCCGTACTCTGCCTATTCGTAGTGACATTGTTGAGGTTGGTTTGCATGACGACAAGCTTGTGGAGAAGGAGGTCCATTTTCTCAACAAGAACAGGACCCACAAATTGTACACCAGCGTCGGGTACGCTATAAGAAAGCCGTTCAATGATCGTGAGGTATAGCTTCGCAGTCTCCAGAGACTTGGAGTTATTGGTTGTACCATCAGGATGCTCTTCAAATAACGGGATGGAAAAAAGAGCTCTTTCTGCTCGCTCTCGGATCTAGAATGGAAAGTCAGCTTAAAAGGTCAAGTCTTGAAGTAATCATGGTTCTTGCGTACCTGTCGTATTACATCTTGGCTCATGAGGCCGACAAATCCAATCCAATTTGACCCTTTTGAGCGGGTATCTTCCACAGCGGCCTTGAACATCACATCCACAATACCATTACCACCATTCCGACCAGATTCTGCGTTGAAAAGCATTTGGAGTTTCAATTGGCAAAACGGGAGGGAGAAGTCATCAGTCATGCGGACAACCTTTTCAGCTTCGGAAATTGCAGATGGACCTTGGTTGTGATTAGCAATATTCGGGACAACCATTGATATTCATTTAACCAACCAGCGTGCGTAACAAAGCCTAAGAGGGTATCAAGGGTTCTTTGCAAGAGACCTGTTGATGTTGGGTGTTTCCCAATAAAGCCCTGCAGGCAATACTGGACTGTGACTTCGGGGTTCTGAGTAAGGAGAATATCGAGTAACCTCATCGCACAACTTGTGATGCTGGGTTGTCCTGAATTGGGCCCGGCCTTTTGCTCTCGCGAATCGATCAGAGCGACCGCATCGCAAATGATGTCAAGAGTCTCTCGGGGGTGCTTCACGTAGAACTCATGTTGCGCGAGATAAAAACGGTACGTGACCTGAACGACGTAGTTAGAACACATACTATGGAAAGCGAGGCAATTACCATTACCAAGTCAGCATATCTACTTTTTGCAGACCCTGTTGGAACAAGAAGCTGGAGTAGGTCGACTCGCAATCCGGCCAAGTTGGGAATAACAGTAGCCACCTTTTCTGACTTCAAAAGCTTTTTGACTAGAAACACAAAAGCCTGTATGGTGACACACCCAACACCGATGAGAGGGGGGAGAATACGGGATACGGGGTGAATAGTGGATTTAAGAAGCCCACATATCCAACGTATCAACATGGTGTCGAAATGCTTCGGATGGAAAGGTCGCAAGTAAGCTAGGTACCTAGCAGCTTCATTTGCTGACAGCTTTGCAGGACCTCCACTGCTTTCCAATATCTTTACAAGTGAATAAAAGACTGCATCCATTGTGGATTCGTCCATACTACCCCCAGGCGAGAGGAGATGATTCAACTTCTCCTGAAATGAAGGATCGACATCACTGAGCGCTATTGGAATGCTATCTGAAAGTGGAGATGGCGCTGCTAAAGCTGACTTACTCTCTACCCGGGTAAGGTCCTGACGCAAGAGAGCAACAGCGTTGAATTCAGCGGGTAGTCGGAGTCCTAGCTCAATAAGCGAGAAAAGTAAGTCCAAACTCGCAGTGCCCAGTCTCTTAAGCCGAGCATACGACTCGATGAGACCCTTGAATAGATCAGATGTGGCACCGATGACAGAGAAACAATCAAAATGATAGTTGATCGTATCAGCAACGGAAGCTAGGACAACATCATCATTGCAGTGAGTTGCTTGTTTGAGTATGTCCGCCAGCATCGAGAGATCGCCGAACGCCTCCAAGATTTCCCTGACAGTGTAGAACTCGTCAGGGGTAAGAGCGGATACACTCGAGTCAATTGCCACACAAACTCCAGATAATTTCCTGGAATTGTTAGCGATGACCGTGTTCACGAGGGCAAAAAGAAAAACAAACCTGGGTGAGTCACGACAGTGCCCAGCAACTCCACGACGAATCCACTGTCCGATTTCAGATTTGACAGCCCAGGTGGGGTTCAGCTGTGACGATTCAGTGGGCATTGCACCGCCCGTCACGACGCCAAAAATCTTGGGCAGTCGTCGAGCAACTGATTCTTTGAGCTCTGCGATCGCTGAGTCCTCCTCCAACACCGGGATTCCAGCCCGGTAGAGGAGCGTGTTGCGCAGATTGCGCACGTGCTCTGGGAGACGATTGGCCGGTAGTTGCTTAAGGAGACAGAGATCATTCGATATAGACTGGGAGGTGTTCGTGACACCTTTTGCCATCAGCCATTGTAGGTATCTACCTACTGAAAATGTTTGAGATCTGACTAGCTCTGAAATGATATGGTAGATATTCTCCATATTGAATGGGCCAGTCATTCGAGTCTGAGCGAGGAAAGAAAGGATATATGAGTCAATATCAATCCCAGACATCTTCCACTTTCGCAGAAGACGGACACCAGTATATACACGGCAAAGACCATAACGGAACGGAGTAGCCGTCCATTCGAGGAGCTTGGAAATGAGAACAGCTTTATCTTCTATCGTTGTCAGGCATGCAACCGAGGCGGAAGAAATATCATGAGCGGATCGAATCGAATCAAACAATTGAATGATGCGTTGCTGTGGTGACCGCTGGGTTGTCTCTTGATGGTTCTTAGGTAACTGCAGCCGCGAATTGCGTTCGGAGAGGTTCTGAAATATCGTTCTATGGATATTATCCTTCAAGTTCAAACAGGAAGAGATAAGCTCCTTGTGTTTTTCCCATGAATTCGGAAGAACGACCGATGAAGTGTGCTCGAGAACAAGCTTCCTAATATATAGAGACAGCCGATCCACAAGGGGCTGCAGAGGTCCGACTTTTTCTGGTTGGGTGACCTGTCGCCTCATTAATGAGATATCAACAGCTGATGTCAGTGCACATACCTGACGCCACTTTTCAAGCAGCAACTCGGCTAATCGCCGCCCACGCTTGCGGTATCGCATGATATTGTCCCAGTAAATACCAAGCATCAAAAGCCATACGGGAGTTCTATTGACCGGCGCGGTTTCCAGAGAGGTCAAGAACCACCCAAGGTATTGGTCGTGGTCTAACAGACGCTCAAAGAACAAGCGAGCCGTCAAGCTTACCCTATCGACTGTTAGAATTCAGATTACACAAACCGTATGGAATACATACGCATATGTCATCTTCATTTTCCATTGTTCAGACCCGCAAGCACCCACTACTCCCTCCAAAAACAGCTGAACAGTCGCTGTCCAGTCACGGACCCATTTGGCTTCCAAACCCAGCGCTAGTGTGCCACTTGTGCCTTTTCTCTTGAATGCACGGATTTCGTTGGCACCAACACATTTGGCAAGCCACACGGCCCGGCTGACTGGGATACCTTTGTTCAAGCATTGGTCTAGAAGCGCCTTGCCCCTTATACCATGAGGAATCGTTCGGCTCAACTTGCGCAAGGGAACAGATGGATTGGCCAGGTCACGAAGCCAGGCCTCGCGTTTATTATCCGTTAGCGTTACCCGAGGGGGGGGCTTAAAGGTCGACGGCGCAGTAACCAGGCTATGATTTTGTCTCTTCTCAAGAGCGGCAGCAAAAACGGAAGACAGCATTTGTAAACCGGAGCGATGTTTCAACTGTGCATATAACGAGGGTCGTGCGGTGTTTGACTCATTCTGAGATACCTGCGTGCGGTCGTAGTGCCCCTGCTTTGCCGTTTGTTCGTTGAGGACATCTTCTGGGTGGTTCCCAGTCCAAGGTGAGAAATCCGCGACCTCTAAGGTTTGATCTTTGGTTAGATGCGTCGTTGACGTCTTCAAAACCACCCGAGGTGAAACTTACTCTCTCCTTTGAGCACAGGCGCAACCGAAGGCGTCGCAATACGATAAGGAGTCGTCTGCACCTGCTTTATAGGCGAACTAGCTCGTGAGGTTGTTGGATTACCTCCCAGCGACTCTGGAGGAGCATACTTCCAAGGCAGAACTGGCAAAGAAGGAGGCGATGCGAGCTTTCTACCCTGTGCAACAGCAGTCGCATCCTCCTCGCTCATCATGCTATTTCCCGGCACCTCTGCTACCATAGCCTCGAATGACCATACTGGCCGATTGCGCCACGAAAGCGAGGAGGGCTTGGAGCTTGCTGTTCCCGGTGTACTTCTCAGTTCCCCACCACTCCCCGACGCAGGACTCGCATCTCGAGCAGAGGACGCCGTGGGTAATTCCAGCCGAAGTCTTTTTGGCGGAGGCTCTAAGTCTTGCGCATCACCCCCATTCGTTGTAAGGTCGATGACTGCCGGCTGTCTGAGTTGCGGCTGCGGCACAGGTGTTGATAGCTTCTCGAACTGAGGGTCGGTCGGTCCCCCAGTTTGACAAGGATCAACACATCCAGGGCCACTGTTGACGGCGCGCAGGGGATGGCCCCACGATTGGACGCCGGCAGAAGAATGAGGTATCATCGCAGTTTCATGATGTATCACTGCGCGGAAGGTTGGTCATTGGAATTGTAAGATGAGGATGATCAACCGGGTTTGAACACGGGGCAGACTATCGTTGACGACCCTCCCGAGGAACAAAAAAAAAACCCCTGGCTTTGCTTATATAGCAACCTACCAGTGATGATGCTCTCAGCCTCTGGAGGGATATCGGGAAATGGAGCGAGTGGATAAAGTAGTTAAAAGGGCGGGAATAATCAGTTCGAATTCCAGAGTGAGTGGCAAAAACCGGAGGTCTGCAATATGGCGAATGAGTTACGGAGTATAGAGATGAGAAATAGATTGGATAGGGGGGATTCAGAAAGAGAAAGAGAAGAAGAAGAAGAAGAAGAAGAAGAGGAAGAAGAAGATGGGCGAAGGAATTGGGGAAAAGCCGACTACGGCGAACGATAGGGAAGATCTCCAGATAACGTAAGGACGGAGCCAAACTGGCAGTCATTCTACTACTAGTAGTATAGGTACCTAAGGTACATACATACATACATCCATACATACATACCAGGTAGGTTTGGGTATGTACATTAGGTACATACAACATCCTGGATACATACTAGTAGATACTAAAAAGTACACACTTCATGGATACATACATACATTCATACTCCGTATACCGTCCGGAGTTACCTATAGACCGTCGATTCCTACTACAGGGGGAGGGGCGTCTGTACCGGATGACGGGTAATTAACGCGGGATTAGCAGAGTGGGTGGGAGATAAACATGGATCCATTACTCGCGTAATACGGAGTACCGTATGCCGAATTGTGTCTTAAGCTTGAACTTGAAGGCTGATTGTCCGTACTTTTTTTTTTTTTTTTTTTTTTTAACCTTATTAAAAGAGTCTAAAAAGGAATTGTAAAATAGTTTCCATGATTCAATGTCAAGATTTTGCTTATTTTCTTTTCGCCTTCTTCTTTCTATCCTAATATTCTGAACAGACTACGGATTGATTGAATTCTAGTAGAAATGTATTAAGTCCGCAGTACTACCGAATTAGGTGGTACTACTTTTTTTTTTTTTTTTTTTTTTTTTTTTTTTTCTTTTTTTTTTTTTTTTCTTTTTAACAGGAGACATCCACTATACGGAGTAGCCGCAAGACTGATGTGATATCCATGGATGATCCACTCTTGTGGGCCAAAGCATCTCTTTTTCTCTCTCCCCTCCCTTCCTTCGCTTTGGACAAAATGTCAAAAAACCAAAGATGAGTAACTGGAGGCGATAATATTAGCCAACTTAAAAGGGGTCGTCATCGGATTCTCCGGCAATCAGACGATGGGGGCTCCTCCATATTGGCCCATTCTTGAAACTCTTTTCATCCAGATCGGAGATATCTAATGGAACAATGATGAGTAAGAAGGTCCGACAATGATGGCATTGACAAAACTTTCTTCCCCGTTTGAAACAAACGAGATCAGTGCCTCCAGAATTGGCATCTTGGAAATATTAAGTAGTATCTACGGAGTACTGGGTAATTAGTACCTACATCGAAACGGGGCCCCTCTCCGGAGTCTTCCATGAAATTGTTGTATGTACATACATACATACGGAGTATGTACATACATACATATCTCTACTGTACGTTGTATAACATGCAGTGATATGATTTGCATTCCACTGGGAAATCGGCTGCCCACCATGTACTATGATCTGCCAATCTGGTCATACTATTCTCTTCAACTCTCGAGACAGATGACCCATGAATTCAACTGCCAATAACGCAACTCCATGTTACCCTCCCCCTCTTTCGTTCACCTGGCATTTCCCTTCGATTGCCAATTGAAGTGGTGAGAAGGAAGCCGCCGGTCCATTCACACTGCCGTCCGCCGTCCGCCGTCCGCCACTTTTCTGTAAGAACCATCAGGTCTCTATTTCCTCCGCATGACAGTCCCCCAAAGTGGCATGATATGGTTGTCTGATTTACGGTTTAGTCGTGTACGGTTTTCCCCCTTTCCCCTTCCCCCCGCATCTCCACCGTTATATTTCATTGTTGATATCTTTTGAATCTACGGAGTAATTTTCTTATTATGTGCGTGTCACCTTTCAAACATTTACTGTTGCACTGAGCATAGAGTTCTGTTGAAGAGCTTGATCGATGCTCCCCGCGACCGCGTAAGCCTTAAGACTGAAATCCCCGGCCGTAGGACACTAACCATGCCAACATCTGTCTGTAGTGCTACCTTGGCTGTCACGCAGATATGTACAGTACATACATACTGGAATGATAAACAAAAAACATTTAGATACATGAAATAGATGCATGAAATGAAGCCAATGAATTTAGAAAGAAAAGCCAAGTATCCTGCAATTATACTAACTACACTCCTCCTCAGGTTATCCGTCCTTACCGAAGAAGAATTGGATGCCATGTACGCCGTACAGAAGCACACCGGGAGTATCTAATATGATATTCAATCAATGAAAACATTGAAGTTAATGAATACCAGGGCAACCTGACCTCTGTAGTACCGTAGGCGGTCAACTTGAATCGAACCTTTTCTTTTTGCGAGTTCGAGCCAGTCTCTGTTTCAGATGTTCTCAGAGATATCACTCGGCCTAGCCCATGGTTGGCTTGCGGAGATTGCTTGAGCAAGGCCGACATTTACCGTAGATCCCTCTTGTATTTACCCAAGTTCATTCTTTTCCCTGTCCTTTTCCTTTTCTTTTCATTTCATTTCTTTTTCTTCTTTCCCCCTCTTCCCCCTTCCCCTTTTATATCCTACCCAGTCGAAGCGAAAGATAAGGCAAGAATGGGGGAAGAAAAGCAATTTGAGGAATCCGGGAGCGTAATTTATTGATTTAGTATTTATTTGATTTTATTGTTATCGATCGATTTAAAGCCGAGACGAGCCAATAACTGGACTGCCGCTTTAGTCTTGGCGTCAACCACTGCCAGACCGATGAGTTTGTCCTTCTGACAGCGTCGCAACAACAGCCTGCACAATAGTACCAGTCATCCAAAGTGCTAATATGGCGTCAAAAAAGGACATGCGGAGATTAGATCTCGGTACGTTGACTTAAGTTCCAATTCTCTTTCCAACCCGTGTCCTTCATGACGATGAAAGTGTACTAGTCACTACTAATTGCTGATCTTCCTCTCCAGCCATCCCCTATGTCGATCCGCCCGTCAGCAAGAATGATGCCGACATGTCTGGTACATAATTGATTTGCTATATACGAACATACTGGGGTAGGATTGGTTGGTTGACAATCTGGCACAGGTGCAATGTCCAGTACCATGCCCATGGCTGCGGTAGGTTGACTTTCGCATTTCTTATGGTTTCGCACGGCAGGGATGCTGACAGTTCCAGTAGATGTTCACCCGTAATAGGTGAGATAAGAGAACACCCGTTCATGAGACTAGGGATCGTATATCTGACCAACCACTTGATGCACAGGATGATCGGATGGTAAGTTGCTCCTGGCCCGTTTACTTCAAAGGTATCTAATTGAAGCGCAGGGTTTCGTTCGTCTTTTCGCTTCAGTCCTGGCTCGGCGAAACATCTGAGCAGAAGAGAACCGCGTCTACTCCCGCATATATGTCCGTTTTCATGGCCTGTTCGTCTTCCTTCTTCTCCTTCTTCTCTTTCCACTTACAAAGGCAAACCTGTGTACTAACTTTTGACGTGGGATCTCAAGTGATGGCATTAGTAGTCGTACGTCCTGAGACTCCCTGACAATCTTTTCTGTGGATTGATGGGCTTTGGTTCTAATCCCCATTGCGCAGACATACTTCCCCATCTTTATGCCTCCACCGGCCGCAAAAGCAGGTGCTGCCACTGCGACACCTTCCTCTTAGGGGGTGACCCTTTGCTAAAAAAAAATAAATTCTGATTCCATACCCCCTGCATGTGTTCATTACCTGAGAATAAGGGAGTAAAATGGGGTTTGAAGTTCGGATGATACCCAAACTTCCCAATATAGTATTTGCCACTTGTGTGCCCTGTGATCACGTGGCATTGTATCAATAGTTATTCTAATACAACTCTTCCGTTTCAAATCTGTTTTCTGAGTGATGTATGCTGTCACAGATGCTAGGGATGGATAGGTGCATTGAAGCCTTGAGTCCGACATGTGGAACACTATAGAATATGTAGGATAGTAGTAGTCAGATGTATGTCAGAAGGTGCAGGTGGTCACTACCTCAAGTTAACCTGTCCATGTCCCGGTCAAAGAGAGCGCAGATGAGCAACCCAGGAGATTAGTCACAGGTTCACCGCCTTCCCCCACAACAGCGCTAAATCAAGTCACGCCCCTCAAAAGGCTCTTTCTCTTCCTTACTTGAACTTCTCTCCCGACAACCTCCTTCACATTGAATACGTTGTAACATTCAACTCTCCCTACGAATACCCGCGATCGCTACATCTTTCCAGAGTTTTAACTCTTCCCTCTTGCCTCCATACTACAGCCGCTTTTAAGGGCCAGTTACAAGAAAAGGCCGAGTTTATGTCCATCGAAAACCTCAAGACCTTCGGTAAGCCCATTTTGCCACCTTCCCTGTACTGGCGATGACTTCTCCACAAAGGTAGTCATCGCCTGGAAATAATAAAGACATCGCTGGAGTGAATCTACTATCGCCCAGTGTCTCGAATTTGGCTTTCCCTGTCCACAGATGTGTCTTTCTGTGCTGCATAAGATTTTTGGCGGGGCACATCCTGCTTATGAGCCTGAGGCTGACACGTACTCTACACAGACCCCTTCGCCGAAGCTGACGAAGACACCGGCGAGACCAAGCAGTCTCAAAATTACATCCACATACGGATTCAGCGTACGTCCTTCCTATTGCTGCCGTTCCTCTCTATTCCTTCTTCTTCAGCGACATTTCCTTGTTGCCTTGGAACCTCGCAACTAAAATGTTACTTTTACAGAGCGCAATGGTCGTAAAACCCTGACCACTGTTCAGGGTCTGCCCAAGAAGTTTGATCAGAAGAAGATTCTCAAGGTGATTAAGAAGAAGTTCGGTAAGCAGCTGTTCTATCTCTTAACGCCATTGTAAGGAATACAGCTAACGAGTTTTCAGCTTGCAATGGCACCATCGTCGCCGACACTGAGATGGGCGAGGTGATTCAGCTGCAAGGAGACCAGCGTAAAGATGTTCAGGAGTTCTTGACCGACAAGAAGGAGGGTCTCGAGCTGGATGCCAAGACCATCAAGGTCCACGGTTTCTAAGGGAGACGCCGCGCCCCGTTCCGATCCCTTCTTCCCAGTCTACTTTGCCCTCGGAGTGGTTGGATAGAAGGCATGTATCGCCTATCCTTCGTCTAACACTGCATTGCATCCTGCGCAATTGCAGCACCTAGGTGGTTCGGTTAAGCTTCCTGTCTTTTATATTCAACCCTCTGTGCCTGGCGTACTGGACTTGGGCCTCTGTCATTATTATGCAGTGTCTAATTTGATCCCTAAAAATTGCGACACGCGATTTATGGGAGTGGGCCTTGGTTGGCTCGACTGCTCTACTCGGATTGGGATTATGACGGAACGAGGCGTTGGTATATACCCGATACATGCACAGATGTTCTTGTTCTGTTTGTTGTTTCTTATCCTGTTGTTACTCGGCTTGGGGAGAGTTCGCGTGTCGGATGTTTATTTCAGCAGACGGACGGTTTAGTTGGTTTATGGAGGGTTACCCGGAGTATGAAGACCGATCTCTCGTTCCAACTCACGTTCGACGTCTTCCGCATGTTGATTGTTGAACTTGTTGTTACAACACAGTCTTGCTCGGAATAGGATGCATGCATGCCATATGCAATTTGCTGTGAACCCAAAATGCCTGTAGCAATTGGAAGTAAACCAAAGTACAAGTGGCAGATCAGATGAGCAATATACATAGACTAAATTCCGAAGAGAATACGCATTTACAGAAATCAAAGAAGAAAGTCTTTGGCAAAGTGCCTGTTATTTGCTTGCACAGTATTCATGTAGACGGTGGACACACGCTTCCCCTACGACATCATTCACAACTCGCGTACCCCAATCCGATCGTCCGCCACCCGCATGCGAAGGAAAATCGCAACCGCCCAGTCCCATAACTTCCATGTGATGACAAACACCGGAACCTCTGGTTCATTTTCCCGGGTCAGATGTAATTGCAAAAGAAGCGAGGACATGCTAACGAAGCTCGCAACGGAAACTACCAGGAGAGCTGCTGCTGTTTCGCGTTTGATCGTGGCACGGTTTTGAGTGGCGTGGTAAATGAATGTGAGGGTCTCCACGGGGGTATCAGATGTCAGTTCTTGGTCCAATCTTACCGGCGGAGTGGTGGAATGGGAGGCAGACTTACGGTTGTGATGGATACCCAGGCTGGGAGGAGAAGTCGAGGGTCTGATGATGCACCCGAAAGGTAGAGAACCCATGAGGAGATATAAGCAATCAATCCGTTGGTGGTAAGGAGACGAATAACAACAGCCGGCGGGGTATAATTCAAAAGCCTGTGGGACGTTAAGTATGAGGCTAGAATGTCAAAAAGGGGAAAACGTTCGACGGCAAACTGACCATCGAGACATCATACAATCAGCGAAGAAATACGAAAGGTAGGCAGATGCACAGCACTAGAGTAGATCCTTGTCAGTTCATCACACATGGAAAACGACCGTCAAGAGTCGTTAGGATATCTGTCCCATATTATCTATGCCCCAGATAGGATGATACGTACCCACATAATCGCCAAAGCCACCTCGGTCACCCGGAATCTTCTTTCAACATCCCATTCTTGATTAATACTATCGACAATCGCCGCCGTCCACCCCTCATGCCCCATTCCCGGTTGGATGTGAAGCAACTCAGCCAGGAAGGTGAATGCGCACCGAAGTCCCCACCATGCTGCGGGCACCGTGCTCAGTGCGCGACAGATTAGGAGAGGTAGGTACCATTTCCGGTCTACTCCCAAGATGACGGCCACCCGCGGATGAAAAGCGGAAGGGAGCGTTTGGCCAGCGTCATTGCCATTGGGGGTCCGGGCTGTGGAGGGGTCGAGCGGCGGGACAATAGTAGATGCAGCGGATGGGGAAGCCACGTCTTTTTCGTAGGCGTCCGCCTGGAAATTAGTGATCGAAGCCAAGAGATGCGACCGTAAGTCCGGAGGGAGAGAGCTCAAAGGAGCAGCTTCAGGGGGGTATCGGGCGTGGGGAGGGAAGGGCGGGGGAACATCACGAGGAGGAGCCAGCCTTATGATACGGCATATGCGGCCGTTGCGCGAAAATGATCGAGAGGTTGGTCAGAGCAAGAAAGACTGAAGCGATCGGAGTCAATCCTATCGAGACGTATCGGTCTGGTTGGCTGGTGAAACCGGTTAGGATTCGATTCTCCCAAGAATAGTAAGACGGTTGTTGGCCGCAAGTTGGTTCCAGGCAGCAGGGCACAGCACAGCACAGCACAGCACACAGTCAGGAGTGAAACGACTTCGTGTGCCAGCGATTGATCCGTCCTTTTCAAGAAAGAGTCGACGCCATGACAATGGAAGCATGCGAATGGAGGAAAAGCACAAGTTGGCCGAACGGCGGAGAAAACGAAAGGCGGAGTTGATATCACGTGAGCAGGACGTGACCACCGCCGGTTGGGATTTTCTGTTGCGATCTTTTGAATCATTCCTTTGGCCTTTCAGTCACAATGGCGTCGTCAATGGCTAAGGGGCCTCTGTTCACGGCCGCCCGGTCTAAAACCACTGTTTCCCAATTGTACTCATGTCAGAGCCGGTTCTTTTCGCAGTCATCCCAATGTAGCGCACTGCGAGGGGTTCCTCAAAAGATTTCCATGAAGCAGCCGCCTCAGCCAAGTATGAAGACGAGAGGGCAGAAATTATCGAGATCCGACCTACCGCAAGATGTTGGATTGCTGCCAGGTACCTACGTCAAGTCGCTCTGGAGGGATATGCCGTCGATCTTTCAACAGCCGAAACCCCGTCTACGATTAGAGTGGCTTTGGTTGAAATCCGGGTTCCAGAATTTCTTGGGGTATGCTTTTTACTATTGTATCCTTGTCTTCGCAATACGTGGAAAGAAGGAAGACCGCAATGAGCCGATGTGCTTTCCTGTCTAGATGGTATAATAAACTAACTTGCGAAATAAGTCTTCTTGCGTATTGCAAATGGCTCAATAAAGGAATGCCACTTCACTTGAAAAAGCGCCGGGACATTGCTCGTGAACTCCACCAGAACATGTACTCTGCGTTCGCCGAGTGAGTTCTTACCCTTTTCACACCATTTTATGCCGATGTGTTGCTAATCACCTCGTTTGCCACTCACAGTGGAAACGTTGACGCCCTGCGCACGATCTGCTGCACCGGCCTCGCCAACAGCCTTGCTTCCCGTATCTTCAACCGGCCCAAAGAGACGAAGGCTACTTGGTCTCTGGACAAATACAACCGTACTCCCGCAACATATCTCACTGGAATCCGCGTCATGTCGGACCGTGCTACGCAAATCCCCGATTTAGCTGACTCAGGAGTGCGGCAGATTGTAGTGCGGATTACAAGCAGACAGTCTACGGGACAGTCTACGGGACAGTCTACGGGACAGTCTACGGGACAGTCTACGGGACAGTCTACGGGACAGTCCAAGGTGGCCAAGTCGGCAGTTCGCGTTGGAAGTTTCGAACGGGCCAAGCAGCAAGACTGCACTGAATACGTTGTTATCCAGCAATTTCGATGGCTTGGGCAGGATGAAGACTGGCGCATCTGGGGCCTTACTACACCAACCACAGTGGAAGACCTCAGCGACCCCATGTTCCTCCCCGGAATGAGCCTCGCTGAGCGTATCATGGCCGTGAAGGAAAGATTCGGCGGACAGTAAGCCTGTAGGACATAGATTGTCAAAATACTGATTCGCGCTCCCTCTCTGTGCCACAGGGGTAGAGCCTCATCCGTCTGGCACTCCTATTTCCAGAATAGGCATGAAGAATTTGAGGCTGCCATTGCCCCGTCCTGACGTGTACAACAGTGCCTTGGCTTTTCGCTGAGAATCGCATTTCATCCTTTTCCCTTACAGGATCATGCTGTGTCCTTGTCAGCCAATTTCGATTCCACCCGTGTGTTAAAACCGCCCACATTCCCGAGTTTTCGTGTTCTCACATTGTATTCGGCGGGCTCTCGGGGACATTTGCATTGCCAATCTTTATCATTTGTACTATATCCAGTTGCTGCTGTCATTTCCAATCTGTAATTATTTAACAGCCTTCTTCAATGCAATTCAAGAAAGCATGTGCCATGATCAAATTGAACGGAAGAGGGAATGAGTGCGCTAAATTCACTAGAATTACATTATAACCAAGTAATGATATCTCATCAAAATATTTCACTGGTCCAAATATCAGGATATACATGCGTCCACAGAGGATCAAGAAGGCCAGCAGAAGAGAGAAAATAAGAGGGGTCACCTACGATGCAAGACCACCAGAGAAAGGTATAAAACAAAAAAGACTGTGTCCTGTTTACGGGACGCGACTAATCATCGTCGAAAATCTGGAAGGTATTCAAAAGGATCGTTTCGATAACACGGACCTGCCAGCCAGCATCGGCGACATTGCCGCCGGAATTGGCACCCATGAGAGTAGGTCTAACAGTAGAAATGTGGTCAGCTTCGACACTGCACACCGCGGAGTGGATGCGAGGACTTACCCGAAACAGATGGCAATATTTCCTGCGTTCATACGATTTTGGGTATAGTGTTCTTGGACCTTGTTGAGATGCTAAAAGCCAATTAAACAAGGTCTTGGACTGTGGAGAAAGCAAAATAGAATTGAAAAGCTGAACGTACCAGTATCAAGGCTCTCAATGTGGCGTAATGTGCATCTGGGAGATTATTTACAAGGGCATGAATCGAGTCCCGGCGCTGGACATCATCGTCAATCCCTGGAACAGACGTCAGTGCCATAAACGGTGTCTCTCTTACAATTACTACTTACGAGCTGCATTGACGAAATCGGAATAGGTGTGCGATGTGAATAGAGGATCAGGCAAATCTCTAAAGAACTGCTTAAGCAATCCTGCAACACTGTTCACATCATGATAGAAATTTTCCGGGTTCGTGAAATCAACCTGTGAGGAATCTGAGGATGAAATATCAGAGTAGGTTCCCACATCGACGCGACACAGGCTAGCTCACCATTGTCAAAGAGTTGCTTCATCTGGTTAATATGATTCGCACTGCCGGATAGTCGATAGATGCCCTCCATATCCAAGCCAAAAAGTTCAACAGCTTGGAAGCATTGGTAGGCGATCATCGGGACCGCAGTACCGTCTCTTGCATACAAATCCTCCAATGAAACCCCGAACACCGGTTTCAACGGCGGAAGATGCTGCTGAAAGTTGCCTCCGGCTGGGGGTAGCGAGCTAGGCGCCGCTGCCATGAAGGGCGGATTTAAGGGATGCTTTTCCGGCACGGCTGGGCCGTCGTTTACCGGATAAGGCGACTGGAATGTTGGGGACGAGAACGAGTCTGGATTATGCACGTAATATGACTGCTGAGTGCTTGGAGCCGGGGCCGGAGCCGCAGCTGGGACTGGGACTGGGGATTGTTGAGCAGGCTGAGTAGGAAGATGTTGCTGGGAGAAAGTCTGAAGCAACATGGAAGAACGGCGTTTGTTTTGTGTGTTCGTTTGAGAAGCTGGAACAACCGGTCCAGGAGTACCCCCAAGCGTCTAATGGTGGAGTTTAGTTAGTAGACAACAACAAAGCCAATGCCATGAAACTTACCGGATGACGTTTATACTCGATGTGTTCCGAAGCTACCACCCCGGGATTATTCTGGTGGCTTAGGACATAGTCGCGGTAATCTTTCTGGTTATCGATTTGTTGCACAACCTCATAGAGACTCTTCGGTGCGGTAGCAGCATTCCCTGCAACTTCTTTCAGGGGGCTGATAGACAATCCTTGACCCAGTAATAGCTTCTCATTAAATGTTGCTAAGCGCTATCAGTCGCGAAATCATTGCATCGTGAATACGGGGGGGGGGGGGAGGGGGAAACACTGAGCATACCGAATTTCTGCAGCTGCAACGCAAGGCCGGAATCACATTCTGAGATCAATTGTTGGATATTATGCACAGCCTGGGGTCGATGGGTGGATATTAACTCCTGTCGAGCCGCTTGGGCGGCTTGGACCTTGGACGCATAATCCGAGTCTGCATTTTGGACCTTGCGCAACAGCTCTTCTTCATGCTGAGCGGCCGACTTCGGGCCTTTTAAACCAAATTTTCCACTCTGCTTGTCTCCTGTCTTCACCCGATCATATTGCTCCGCAAGAGATTCGTATTTGGCTTTCGCTTTTTCCGCGGCTGCCTCTGCCTCTAGTACTCTCTTTTCTGCGCTCAGACCGGTCTGTTTCCACTGCTTGCGACCCCGCTCGATGTTCGACGCCAACTCATGAAGATCATCAGCCATCTGTTGCAAGGACACCGCGAACTGTAGCCCATGGTCGGCCATGCGATCATGAAATCCACTAAGATCATTGTGACTCTGACTGTAGGTGCCTTGACGGTTGTCGGTGCGAACGGAAGCATCAAGAAGAGAGCGGGACAATTTTCGCAGGCCTTGGGCATGCTCCTCTTCTAAGACAGAGCGCTTTTTGAGGAATGTAGAGAAATCCTAATTCGCGTGTGGTAAGTCTGATGAGCCAGGTAGGAGGGGTTGCTGATACAATGATGGACGAACGAACCCTAGCCGAGGCGACGCTTTGTTTCAAGCGGGTCAGAAGGGTCGTGATACCGATCTATGCGATGCGATTCCGAATTAGTGAGCTCGCATTCTCCGGACTGTGTCCGATAATAGTGGACACAGCGACCTACATCTGAATAAATAACTTTGTCCATCCGAGCCTTCAACTCATCCGAGATCACGGGGGAGGCCAAGTGACCGGCGGAATCAGCACTTGCTAATGGCGCATCGGCATTTTGTGGGGATGGTGCAGAAGGCGCAAGGCCATCATGGAGGCCGACGTCTGCCATCAAGAATAATGATGAACGATGGTATGACAAGTGAAAGAAAGACTGAAGAAAGAGGGAAATAAAGTTGGTCTTGTAGATTAAGAAAGCCTAATTAGCTGGAGTAGGAAGAGGAGTCGTAAGTATGGAGAGTAAGTTGTTAGGTAGTGGAAGTGGGCGGTGGGCAGAAATGGGGAATTCAATGGGGGGGGGGGTCAGGTACCGTATCCGGATTACCATACAGGTATGTATGTACCGTACTGTCCGTACATTTCTTAAGGCTTTGCGTAGTAAAGGATGAGTCAGCCAAAAGATAAATCAACCGCCGACTTTCGCGATGGCTTCACCACCTGAACTTTTCTTCCGATTTCCGGCACATAACCTTGATTCTTTGACCGTTTTCCCCTTCGTTTTGCATGAGTGAATGGGTCCCCACGGTTTCATACCGGTAGATGACGTTTGAATTTGATTTATACTGATGGACCTGGAGTTCCGGGGTGTCATGGCACCCCATGGGCTGGCTACACATGCAAGTCTGGTAACGCCCTCGGGCACCACCAGCGACCTTCGGAATAACCCCAGGATACCCCGGCCCGTCACAGGGTTCGATCTATCAGCGAGGAGCTCCGAACCTTGTGAGATGGAGAAAGTTCCCCCAATCACCGGAAAGCGCAGGGGTGGTAGTAGAAAAGCCTGCAACGAGTGCAAGCAGCAAAAAGTAGGCCTGCATCCACCACTGCACTAGTACTCTTCCTTCGATCCCTCCTAATTTTTGCCATCTTTGTTCCTCTTACCCCTTCCCATTGTCTTCTCTTTGGTGACCGTGCCCTGGCTAAAAATAGGCCTTTTTGGACACCATAGTTACGCTGCGATATTGTACAGACGCCTGCCGCAGCGTGCTCGCGCTGTCGGCGACTTCAGATAGAATGCAAGGTTGAACCGAGCTTCAAACGTATTTCGAAAAGAAGGTAACTCTTGGCTGTGTGAACCCCATATCAACCGGATTCTGTCGTGGCTAACCGTGCTCCGAACAAGGCGCAATGCTGAGATGGAAAAGGAGATTGCAGATCTCCGTCGACGGCTTGCTACTTCGGCGGACCATTCGCATGGCGTGGAAGCAACGGCCAGCGACGAGCTATCTCAGTGCTCGGAAGAGGTGTTCTGTGCCCCTGAGTCGGCCATGTCGAATAGAACGCGAACTTTGTCGGCTCCTTTAGAAGCACAGTCCCTGGCAACCCCGTTAACCATGCAGAGGGGTGTCTCCATTATGTCCCAGGAGGATAACTTGTGGAGATTAGAAGACGTTTCACTATCCCGACCAAGAGTTGCACGGCTATTTGAACAGTAATGGTCCTCCCTTTTCGGATGTAAGCTATTTTCAGCTCTAACAGCGGTCCAGGTACTTCAGGTATTATCATCCCTTTCTGCCGCTTTTGAGCCCCCAAAAGCCTCCCGATGAATACCTTCGTCGTTGCCCCTTACAGGCATGGACGGTTGTCTGTGTGGCAAGCCGAAGGGCTCCATCAGAGCCTGGTCTTCTAACTGCGCTCTCTGGACCCTTTAGTCGGCTCCTATGGTCAACCATCACCGGAGTTCCGCAGGACTATCGTGTGGTTAAAGCCCTTTGTCTTCTCTGCACGTGGCCACTCCCCACGACCAGCCAAAGAACGGACGCAACCTTTATGCTTAGTGGATTGATGATGCAAATTGCCATGCAGCTGGGATTGCATCGGCCGGTGCAACCCGAAGAGTTCACAACCTTCCGGATGGAAATCCAAGGGGAGGCAGTAAAAGACCGAATCCAAACTTGGGCTATCTGTAATATTGTAGCTCAAAAGTAAGTATTTCTGGTCCCCCTTCAATGGTTCGTAGAACTACTGCTTACTGTTGCTAGTGTTGCTACGGGCTACGGGCAACCGCCAGGCACTATTTACGATTGGGCGCTTGAGCCAGCATCTCTCCAAGACGCGGATTATCACCCTTCCCATGACCTTCAAACTCGACTGCGTATCGAAAAGTTCTGTGACCGCGTAACAAAGTCACTGTATAGTAGCAAACCTGAACCAGCTGAGTTTATCAGCACTGAGAAGTTGTTGGTTGTACAGCTTTTGGAGAATGAGCTGAGAGACATGGAAGTCGAGCTTGGCCGAGACATTTCCAGTACTTCGCCCCTGAGCCCCCCTTCCTTTTTGAGTGAGGTCTAATGTACGCTCTATCAGATATAAACATGATCCATCTGCGAGCAGCTGAGCTGCATTTGCGGTACTTTGTATTTCTAGGTTCTAACCCACGAAGCGACGACTTAACGAAACTCTTCATTGCCACCACGTCATTCCTTGGACGTGTATTAGATCTGGAAACGTCTCCTGGCGAGCTCATTGGCCATGCGACCAATTATATTCTTCAAATGATTGTGTCTGCTGCGTTTGCCCTGATGAAGCTGTTGAAGAGTGACTTCAGTCGCCACATCGACTTCGACCATGGAAAGCTCCTGTTTAATGGAGCCATTTCCGCCATCCGGCGGATCAGCGTCATGGATCACGACCGTCCTGTGCGCTTAGCGGATATTCTAGCTCAAATGTGGAATGCCGGGGGTTCCGACCCAAGCGGAGAGGATGCCCTTCTTCTGAAAGTACGCTGCCGTATGAGTATGAGCCATGTCTATGACACTGTTTGGCGTTGGCGACAACGATTCCGGCCAATCAAGAGTGTCGAGGATGCTCACGGTACGTCTTTCCCCTTGCCCTTCTTTCCACCCTTTTTTCTTTCGGGCCTGTAGCTCACTGGTGCAGCTACCCTCGCCAATCCAAACATGTCGGCAACGGCTGGTCCTGTCTCTCGACAGGACGATTCGCTTGGGGACCCCGGGTTGATGTACGCGCCCACCTTCAGCCAAGGAGGCGCCTTTATCAGTGAGGTAGGGTTTTCCGAAGTTTTCGATTCTCTCAACTGGGTGTTTGACGGAATTCCGGACTCATTTGTTGCCCCTCCCGTTATGTAGACGAATGCCTATACTTTTGTTGTATGTATGTATGTACAAACAGTGGGGCCCTACTTGGTTTTGAATGACGTTTGGTCGTTAAAAGGAAAAGTTCTTTGTTGATACCAACTTTGTTGTATATACCTTTTGTTACCTAGAGATTCAATGAGAAACTAATTAGAGGTCCAACCGGGCAGGTTACTACCTAAAGTCATCCCAGGGATGAATTTATGCACCCCTGCATCCCTGCACCCCTGCATCAATCCATCTCCTTTGCTGGTTCTGGATTCCACTTCTTAAATGGTATTTTCGATTGAATTGAGGGTTTTTTGTGATCGCCCTCCCCCTTTCCTGGGTTAAAATTGGCACAATAGCCTCTGAAGAGGTGAATGTGGTGGTCATCATGTACCCGATCTGAAGCCTGGTCAACATGACGAAGTAAGTCACTGCGAATGTTATTATCCGCCTTACTCCATACATAATCTCGCATATTTGACTGATGACAGAAAGAAAGGGAAAAAAAAAAATTATTAATTAGCTCTCGAGTCATTTGTTGGAGCTCGACCAAACAGATTTATTGATGGATCAACAGGTACATACAACTTGAAGGTGACCAGGATGCGCTGCACATACATCTCTAGTTTGGTTGAAGTTGGGAAAAAGAATCAGTGAGATTAGTTAGTAGTCAGCGGTCGTGATATTATAATAATAATGGATGGTGATATAGTATCATGTACGATAGACCGTAGGGACTAGGGAGTAAGCCAGATAGGAATTCCGATTGAGCGCCACCTGTAGGGCCATGGCAGGATGCATACTTGGCTTGCATAATATCACACCAGGATGGAGGTCCCTCAGGATTAAAGGATTCGATAAATGCGGAGAGGAGAGCCCAACCGGTTCCAAGGATGCGATACTAAAAATACTTAGTACCTATTGTGAATTTTTTTGATTCAATTTATTTTATTTTATTTTTTTATATTTTATATATTTTATATTTTTTTGGGTTTCTCTTTCTCTCTTGTTATTTATTTATTTTTTCGTGGCGGTCAATGCAGTCAGTGGCTGTCTAATCCATTTGGGTATCTTTCTGGATGGATGAGTTCTTGTGTATTAACGTATTCTATTTTGATGGAGGAAGCGAAAGGAATCATAGTATGTACTACATACATACATGTACATACAAAGTATATTGAATGTAAGTTCCTACCCAACAACATTTTGGTACCGCCCCTGAACCAAACATTTCCAGCGACTGTACCTTGGAATCTACTCCGTACTGAGGTAGGGAATTGGGTATGATAATAATAGTACAGAGTACTCTGTACGGAGTACGGAGTACCTAACCAAAGTACTGACTACCATGTACATACCAGGCACTTATCATTCTGTAACCAGCCTAATAAACTAACCTGACCTTTGTATGTGCCCTGTTTACTGGAACTTACTTCTACTGGTGGTACTGTAACCAGCTACTATACTAATTCAATGTTCCTTAGATTGATTGATATGCGATATGATAAAACACTATTGTTGGAGGAGACTGAATTGATAGATTCATGAATGAATCTTTATTTCTTTTCTTTTAGTTTTATTCTTGTAATTAATTTATACATATATATATAGATAGATAGATAGATAGTATATATATATATTTATATTTATATACTCCGTATTTCAGTTCTGACTCTTGAATTTATACCTTAAAATTCAGGTGAGCTATCGACTCTCTAGGCCCAGGAAAAAAAAAGGTCCCTTTAACTCCCCCCCGACAAGACTAGTTAGTTACTTTTACTACTTCCATAGTACTGACTGCTACCTAAAAGTATCCGTAACTCGCTCTTCTTCTCTTCTCTCTCTCTCTCTCTCTCTCTCTCTCTCTCTCTCCAAGTTCTTCGTTCTCCGCACTCCCATTTGCTGTCTATCACATCTATTGGTCGTATCCGATTGTTCAACTTCATTCCGTCTTCGTG